>AWOL01S0044056.1:142472-173153 GCA_000715115.1 Nicotiana otophora | reverse complement strand
CAGCCCCGATCCATACTCATCCTCACAAATCAGGCCCTCGGCCTCACTCAGTCATAAACCTCTCAAGCCACTCGGGCATTTCAATAAAATAGGGCATTCGACCCAAAACATTTATATGCATCAAAATAGAGTCATAAAACTGAGTTATGATATGCAATGAAATGAATATGACTGAGTATGAATTTTCAATTTAACACAATAATTCACAGCAATATGACCTCTGTGGGTCCCAATAATACTAGCACATAGCCTCAATATGATTTTTGTTATGCTTTTCAGCTCAATTTCTTTAACACATAAAACTGCATGGTAAATGCCAAGATTATTTAAATCTAAAATTCCACAGAAATAATTATGTCACAATTTCTACAGTACACGCCCACACGCCCGTCACCAAGCATGTGTGTCACCTCCCAACAATTCACAAATACATATATTCAGGGTCCATACCCTCAACTCCAAGATTAGAAGAGTTACTTACCTCGAACAAGCCGAATCCAATGTTGAGCAAGCTAAACAATGCTCCAGAAATCCCATTATGCGCGTATCAACTTCCAAACGGCTCGAATCTTGTCACAATTAATTTGATTCAGCCTACAAAATTTATAGGAATTAATTCCATATAAAAAATACTAATATTTTTACAAAATCCGAAATTAAGCCCCAAAATCACCCGTGGAGCCCATGTCTCGGAATCCGATAAAACTCACAAAATCTGAACCCCCATTCAACCACAAGTCCAACCATATCAAAATTACTCAAATCCGACCACAACTCGGCCTTCAAATCCTCAATTTAAACTAAGAGAGTTTTCAAACTTTTCCAACTTAATTCACCAATTAAATGATAAAAACAACCATGAATTCGGGTAATTTAACCAATATTGAGTTAAGAACACTTATCCCGTTGTTTCTTCTGAAAATCTCCCAAAAATCGCTTCAATCCGAGCTCCAAATCGTTAAAATGGAAAATGGGACGAAGCCCCATTTTTTGAATTTAAACTTTCTGTCCAGACCTCTCTTCTTCGCGAAAGCGACAGGCCCTTCGCATTCGCGAAGCACAAAATATGCTTCCCAACATTTGTTCTTCGCGAACGTGAGATACTGCTCGGAAACGCGAGACACTGCCCCCGAACGCGATGCTTAACGGAGCCCTTCTTCGCGAATGCGAAGGCAAAAACCCATGCCCACTATGTTTCCCTTCGTGAACGCAATACCCCCATACGCGAACACGATGCACAACCCAGCTTATCTTCGCGAACGAGAGACCCCTTGTGAACGCGAAGAGTAAATCCTGCCTGCCACAAATTCCTCTTCGCGAACGCGAAAGAGAAAATCCGAAAAATGCAGCAACATATATTAGCAATCTCACCAAGGCCAAAAATGATCCGTTAACCATCCAAAACTCACCCGAGCCCCTCGAGACTTCAACCAAATATATCAACAAGTCCTAAAACATTATACGGGCTTAGTCGAACCCTCAAATCACCTCAAACAACGCTAAAAATCATGAATTATACCCCAATTCAAGCCTAATGAACTTTGAAATTTCTAGTTTCTACAAACAACTCTAGAACCTATCAATTCACGTCCGATTGAACTCAAATTTTGCACACAAGTCATAAAAGACATAGCAGAGTTATGAAAATTTTCAGAGTTGGATTCCGACCTTGATATCAAAAAGTCAACCCCCCCAGTCAAACTTTCCAAAAATTCAACTTTCGGCAATTCAATCCAAATTCCAATACGGACCTCCAAAAATATTTTCCGGACACGCTCCTAAGTCCAAAATCACCATACGGAGCTACTGGAATCATCAGAATTAAATTTCGAGGTCGTTTACACATAAGTCGACATCCGGTCACTATTTTAACTTAAGCTTTAAACCTTGGAACTAAGTGTTCCAATTCATTCCAAAACCTCATCAGACCCGAACCAATTACCCCGGCAATTCACACAACAACTGTAACGTACAATTTGAGCAGTAAAGGGGGAAGAGGGGTTGTAATACTCAAAACGACCGACCGGGTCATTACAGTACACCACGACCGGTACCCAGTAAGTATCAAGACTAACCTCGATGCAGTAGTGACGAGGTACAGTCAAGACACTCACTAATCAAATAACATGTGCAATATAGCATAGAAAAATAATAGGAAACAAATAACAGTGATTTCAACAATAATCAACTTGTGACATAAATAGCAAGGCAACAAGAACACCATAAATATTGCTCAAACGAATAATAAACACAAGTACAACCAATTAATCAAGTCCTTCAAAATATACATCTTTATCTATAAGTTTATCAAATAGAAATCTTTAAAATGTAATCCGTACAATTAAATATATCTCGAATATACTTCCTTCAAATAAATATCTTACGAATATAATTCTTTCAAATAAATATCTTCCAAATATAATTCTTTCAAGTAAATATCTTTCGAATATAATTATTTCAAGTAAATATCTTTCGAATATAATTGTTTCAAGTAAAAGTCACCATGTGACACCTCATTTAACTTTTCTGGTGTGAGAAATATATTCAACATATCACATCGAATGGCACGGTAATACTTGCGTGCACTTGTCTCATTCTCACCCGATATATTTATATGTAGATCAAGTTAATTGGCACGGCAACACCCTTCGTGCATTTATCTATTTCCCACCGTACATACATATAACATTACCAACTAGGATAAATGCCAATAACAATAAAAGAAATAATTGGGAAGCACACAGGAAGCAACAACGACTACAAGTTACATAGAAAACATAGGTGCACAATAACAACTCAATATAAAAGGCATGAATATATACACAGCAAAAAACAATCACAATATAATGTTGTCTCTTGTCCTCGCCTGCACGGAAACACCCTTCGTGCCATGAAGATATAATAATATAAAAATAATGGCGCAACATCACCCTTTGTGCTTTTACTCTCATCCTCACATGATAATATAATCGAAATGGCACAACATTATCCTTCATGTATATTAAGAATGGTACGGCATCACCCTTCGTGCTTTATACTTTTCCTCACATGATAATATAACTGAAATGGCACGGCATCACCCTTCGTGCTTTACACTCTCAAATGGCACGACATCACCCTTCGTGCTTTACACTTTTAAATGGCATGACATCACCCTTAGTGCTTTATACTCTCAAATGGCACGACATCACCCTTCGTGCTTTACACTTTTAAATGGCATGACATCACCCTTAGTGCTTTATACTCTCAAATGGCACGACATCACCCTTCGTGCTTTACACTTTTAAATGGCATGACATCACCCTTAGTGCTTTATACTCTCAAATGGCACGACATCACCCTTCGTGCTTTACACTTTTAAATGGCATGACATCACCCTTAGTGCTTTATACTCTCAAATGGCACGACATCACCCTTCGTGCTTTACACTTTTAAATGGCATGACATCACCCTTAGTGCTTTATACTCTCAAATGGCACGACATCACCCTTCGTGCTTTACACTTTTAAATGGCATGACATCACCCTTAGTGCTTTATACTCTCAAATGGCACGACATCACCCTTTGTGCTTTATACTCTCAAATGGCACGGCATCACCCTTTGTGATTTACACTCTTCCTTACCAAGCACATGTATATCATTAACAAGCAAGGTAGGAAGCATAAATAACATCAAGGAGAGTGTTTAAACGATAACACAATACAACAATTCATATCCTAATTTGCCCACCTGCCACAACCAACTCCAAAGATACAACAAAATCAATTAATTTCAAAGCAAATAGCCAGGGCTCCACACAACTTATATAAAACCTCAAAAACAACAACAGAGATGGAAAAGTAACTCTACATAGGACAACGCCTTCTTTAATCCAATTTTTTTTATAAATATATATTAATGCCTCATTTTAAACTTATTTAATAATTATTTATAGATAAGGAATCCATAATAAAATTATTTCCAAGAAATGTCAACCCAACTAACTACGATTTTTCACATAACAATCAAAGTGGCAATCACACCAAATTAGCATATAAAAATAACCTCGGCAAACAAGGAAAGAGGGATGACAAATAAAAGATTTAATAAGTGCCAATAATTTCTAATTTAATACATAAGGGCGTCTACGAATTTTAACCGATATAATTTGCACATATAAACCAAGTACGTACTCGTCACCTCGCGTACATGATTTTCAATTACACAATTTCCACATAAGACTCAATGCCTAAGGGGTAATTTTTCTCACTCAAGGTTAGGCAAGATACTTACCTTAAACTGCATAATTCTTTATTCCAATATGTAGTTGCCTCATGAATCGGCCTCCGAACGCCTCGAATCTATTCACAATTAATTTGATCCAGTCAATACAATTTATAGGAATAAATTCCATATGAAAATACTAATTTTCCAACAAAATTCAAAATTTGAACTTAAAATACATCTCGAAACCCGAAAAAAGTTATGAAATATGAACGCTCATTCAAACACGAGTCCAATCACACCAATTTTACCAAATTCTGACATCAACTCGACCCTCAAATCTTCAATCTAAACTTAAGGATTTTCATAATTTGTCCAACTTAAATCAACAATTAAATGCTAAAAATAGCAATAGATTAGGCTAATTTGACCAAAATTGAGTTAAGAACATTTACCCCGATGTTTCCCTAGAAAATCTCCCGAAAATCGCCTAAAGAATCGCTTCAATCCGAGCTTCATAGCTCCAAATATATTACAATAGCCAAAACCTCGAAATATAGCTTCTGTCCAGGTATTTACTCTTCGTGATCACGAAGCACAAAATTTTCCAGCTCAAAATTTACTCTTTGCGATAGCGGAAAACTAATCGCGATTGTGAAGCACAAACTCCCCAATTCTTCCAGACAACCTCTAGTATAATGGTCATAACGTTTTGTACAGAAATTCAAATGACAAATGATTTAACTTTTTGAAAACTAGACATCAAGAACTACAACTTCCATGTTTTGCTCATCTCCCAATTCCTTATAGATTTCGAGATATAAGCTTCCAAAATCAGCCCTGTGCAGCAGCGATTTCTTCTTCGTGATTTCCAAACTCTTCCCTGATAGCATGTAGTGTATCCATAATAACTTTTTGTGCATAACTCCAAATACTAAATAATTTGGATTTCTAAAAACTAGACACAAAGGGATACAACTTTTATTTTTGGATAATTTCCAGATTCCTTATAGATAGCGAGATATAAGCTTTCAAATTCAGGTCAGTGCAGCAACAATTTTCCTCTATGCGATCGCGAAAAGGTTTCTGCAATTGCGATTCACAGTGTCCAAACAACAAAATTGCTCTTCGTGATGGCGACCGTATTTTCGCGATCGCGATGCATACCTCTGTGGCCAAAAAGCAGCAGCTAAAATGGTCTAGAAACCACCCCAAAACTCACCCGAGCTCCTCGGAACTTCGTCATAACATACCAACAAGTCTCATAACATAGCGCGGACCTGCTCGAGGCCTCAAATCACATCAAACAACGTCAAAATTAGGAAACGTGCTTCGAATCGAATCATGAGTTTATGAATTTTCCAAAATCTATAATGTCACGACCGAAAATTCCAACCTGTCATGATGACGCCTATCTCAATACTAGGCAAGCTGATAATCTCGATAAATCACAATTTCTCTTAAGTTTGAAAATACAATAATTTAATACAATACAAAATCCCATAAAACCTGACACGAACACTACCCAAACCTGGTATCACTGAGTACATGAGTATCTAATATGAATACAAGTCTAGAAAATACGGTCTATAATAGTCTGAGACCAAATACAGCAAACAAGGAGATAGAGAAGGAGAGACAAGGTCTGCGAAACACGGCAGCTACCTCAAAATCTCCTGAAAATTAGCTGTACGGAAGAATCAACACCCGCTATGTTCGAGAATACCTGGATCTGCACACGAAGTGCAGGGTGTAGTATGAGTACAACCAACTTAGTAAGTAACAATAATAAATAAAGAACTGAAGATAGTGACGAGCTACACAGCTACAGTCATATTCAGTAGTTCCAGCAAAGAATAGACATGCTTCCAAATCTGACAGTTTAATGTCAAATCAATTTTTATACAGTTCATGTTCATGTAATCCGTATAAAAAATCTTTCAGAGATTTCACAACAATGACAGATAGCAACTAGGTGCAGCAACAAACGAAAATCAAGTACAACTTCTCACGACAACAATTACTCACTAGGCTCTCAGCCCTCATCACTTATTGGGCTCCCAGCCCTCATTACTCACACTCGATGGATATCCGCGCTCACTGGGGGTGTACAAACTCCAGAAGGGCTCTAACAGCCCAAGCGCTATAATCTGCACGGACAACTCACGTGCCATAATATAAATATCTGGATCCGCATGGCCAACTCACGTGTTGCACGGACAATTCACGTGCTATAGTATAATATAAGGATCCACACGGCCAACTCACATGTTGCACGTCCAACTCACGTGCTATAGTATAATATAAGGATCTGCACGGCCAACTCACGTGCTGCACGGACAACTCACGTACTATAGTATCAATATCTAACAATCAGGCCCTCGGCCTCACTCAGTCATAAATCTTTCCGAGCTCTCGGGCTCTCAATAATCATGAAATCAGCCCAAACAACAATGATATGATGTATCAACAATAATAACATAGACTGAGATAAAATATGCAAGTAAAAACTAAGACTGAGTACATATAGCATTTAGCAGGCAATTCAACAAGTACACAACCTCTGTAGGTCCCAACAGTACTATTACATAGCCTAAGCATGATTTACAGTCAAATTTTATCAACACGTAGAGAGCATATAGCTAACAACAAATTATTCAACTTTACAGTTCCCGGGATGGACCAAGTCACAATCCCCTCGGTGCACGCCCACACGCTCGTCACCTAGCATGTGCGTCACCTTCAAAATAATCACATGATACCAAAATTCAGGATTTCATACCCTCAGGACTAGATTTATAATTGTTACTTACCTCAGAGCATGAAATTCTTTACTCTGCTATGCCTTTGCCTCGCAAATCAGCCTCTAAATGTCTCGAATCTAGTAAAACATAATTTGTTTCAGTCAATAAAATATATTGGAATTAACTCCATAAGAAAATGCTAATTTTCCATAAAAATCCAAAGTTTAGCTAAAATATCGCCTGTGGGACCCATGTCTCAGAACTCGACATAAGTTACAAAATCTGGAAGCACATTCAACCACGAGTCTAACCATACCAATTTTATCAAAATCCGACCCCAACTCTACCCTCAAATCTTCAATTTAAACTAAGAGGGTTTTCAAACTTTTCCAACTTAATCTACCAATTAAATGATAACAACAACCATGAATTCGGGTAATTTAACCAATATTGAGTTAAGAACACTTACCCTGTTATTTTTCTTGAAAAACTCCCGAAAATCGCCTCTTCCCGAGATCAAATCCGTCAAAAACTAAAAATGAGACGAAGTCCCATTTTCAGAACTTAAACTCTCTGCCCAGACATTTGCTCTACGCGATCGCGAACATTCCCACGCGATCGAGAAGAACAATTTTTCATCGCCCAGATTTTACTCTATGCGATCGCAGACTTTCCCATGCGATCATGAAGCACAACATCACAGACCTACGCGATCGCGAAGCACAAAATGCGTAACTTCTATTTCCGCTCCACTTACTCTATGCGAACGCGACCTTCTTCACGCGTTCGCGAGTCACAAAATCCCAGAGCTACGCGATCGCGTCCCACTTCACGCGATCGCAAAGCTCAAAATGCGACTGCCTCACATTAACCCTACGCGATCATGTAGAACAAAAACCTCCACTGACCAACTAAGCCTACGCGATCGCATAGAAGGAAAACATCATCAGATATCAGAAAATTCCAGCAGCTGTTCAAGTCCAAATGTTTGATCCGTTAACCATCCAAAACTCACCTGAGCCCCTTGGGACCTCAACTAAATATACCAACAAGTCCTAAAACATCATACAGACTTAGTCGAACCCTCAAATCACCTCAAACAATGCTAAAACCATGAAATACACCTCAATTCAAGCCTAATGAACTTTGAAATTTCTAATTTCTACAAACGACTCCGGAACCTATCAAATCACGTCCGATTTACCTCATATTTTGCGCACAAGTCATAAATGACATAACGGAGGTACTCAAATTTTCAGAATCATATTTCGAACCCGATATCAAAAAGTCAACTCTCCGGTCAAACTTCCCAAAATTCAACTTTCGGCATTTCAAGCCTAATTCCACTACGGACCTCCAAATACTTTTCCGGACATGCTCTTAAGTCCAAAATCACCATACGGGGCTATTGGGATTATCATAATTAAATTCCGAGGTCGTTTACACATAAGTCAATATCCGATCAACTATTTCAACTTAAACTTTCAACATGAAAATTCATTCTTCCAAGCTAACTCCGAAATACCTTAAAACCAAAACCGACAATTCACACAAGTCATAATACCTCGTAGGAAGTTATTTAAGACTTCAAATAGTTGAAAGGAACGTAAATGCTCAAAATGACCGCTCGGGTCTTTACAATCTCCCCCACTTAAACATATGTCCGTCCTCGAACGTGCCAAGAGTTGTTCTTAACCTTCAAATCACTATTCCTTCTTACCACGCACATACCCGGGGGTGATCTCACGTCACCCTATTCTATATAGTCTTGACCACACGACATAACTGAAAATCATTAATTTAACATTAGCCTAAAAACCTTGGAGCCAAATTTCTAACATCCATAATTCTTTTCAAGACCCGAATCTCACATCTACACACTATATAAGCCTGAACAAGTTGTATCCATCCATAACCATAATCCCAGATATAATCGCATAACATACTACACAACTCGCATACTCGTAACACCATTTCTCATCACAGTAACTACTCAAAACCAACCAAGTACTAGTATAAAACCTCATATCAAGCCAAACCTCGTTCCAAAATCTTCGTACACTGCTGATAATAAAAGAAACATGCAAAAATTTCATGACCCCTTATCAGAGCAACAAGTCATGGAGCTCTCTCGCTCCAACCAGAACCATAATCACTTTCTAAGTCGACTTTCAATATTATCCTCCCGAATATACCCTAGTCAAACCTGATAATAGTCATTCTAGGTCCAATGACCTTATATAATTAAACACAACTATCTCACAGACACGCCACATCAATATAACTCAAGCCACAACTGCGCAATTTGTGTACCCAAATATGGGAGATGTCTCAAGGAAGAGAATTATATTACAAGTTCAACAAGCACCACCACAACCGCAATGTTACATCTAACTCCTCAAATTTCGTGAAGCCGTAGGCATATGTGCATAATTGTAGAGGAAGAAAATTAATGAATCAGATAAAGTATCATAGAAATAAAATTCCCACACACGGCACAGACGACTCACGTGCCAATAATATGAATCGCCTGGCATGGTCACAGGCCTCCAGTCCCAGCATATCATACATGAGCAATTAAACAAGTACACTTGTATATGATAATGAAATAAGATTCTCATGCTCCTGGACTGGTTTAAATAACATGCCATAGTGTAAGCATGTGCAAAGTCTACTATCACACTTCAAATCGGCAATTTAACACAGAAATAGTAACTACCCTATTTATTCAAGGAAATTAGCCTCTTTGTAACCTCAAATGTAGCCCATATAGTTTTCAACAAAGGCATGAACATGAGAAATATTATAACTTTAAGCTTAATAGTCAACTCTAGGCATATTATAGCCTAAGCATTCTTTCGAGTATGAATACATGCCCTGATGCTCGCACATTGGCTCAAACCTCACATATATGCACACTTATAGCGCATAGATATCATAAATAATTAACGCAACTAGTGCCTCCACTGAGTTTAAAGAAAATACTCATCTCAAACAGGCCGTAACCCGAAACAATATACTTCTGAGAACTCCCAGTCTCAAAATTCATCAAACACAAGAATCATCGTAACTGATCTCAACTCCAATACTGGAATGACTAACACATCTAGCATTCATGATCTTCCCATAAGGAATACTTTCATAATTCTTCCGTTCCACATAACAATAATTTGAATATCAGCAGTCTATCAACCAGGTGAGTACTGCAATACCAATGAACATCCGTAAGTCAAAACACAATGCACCTTTTGAAATGCGCACCCTTCTCAAGGATTACCGACCAATTATAACATTCATCTAATTATCTGAAATTGACCATTCTGTCCAAAATTTGTGATCTTCCTTTCAAGAATGAACTGCCATCTTGTACATGTAAATCTTAATCCCGCGCCACACACCACATCTATCATGTCATCATGTGACAAGCACGAGAATCTCATTATCAACTTTGGGTAACCAGCAAATTACATACCCGGTCATTCAGTAACCTTCATATTGCTTCCTTCCAGGAGAAATTCATAATACACAACACGTTCCCTACACCGGTAGAATATATCTGGTTCAACCCATGGTAGAAACCATTAAGAACACTTTGAAATCTATTTGCACATAACCAAGCTATCAGAACTAAATCCCTATAACTCCACCAAGCCACACAAGTTGCCAAATCCGAGAGTATTATCACAAAACACCCGTAAAGCCTCACCTCACCATAAGAACTAAAAGAACCGAGCATACCATTACCATATTAATCCAGCATGTTACCCATTTGTCCTATTTTCTCTGAATTTCTTCTGGATTATCCTCAAGTTGCCATTTCTCCTTGTCAGAACACCACTACTTTACCCAAAGCTCACTACAATACATCTTAACATAAAATTACACCGCCCTAAGGCCCATAAGCCACTGTATTCTTCTTAAGCACCTCCATAAATACCACACTTGTAACACTCACTCTGAAAATACCTTATGCGAATTTAAAATTATTCCTCTTTCCTTTCTTATACTGAAATGTAGAATCCGTAGTCAAATAGAATTACCGCACGTCCCGATACCATCCAATGAAAGTAACCGATTCTAGTGATATACAAATTCAAATTTTTTTTCAATTTCCACATATACATTTTGAATCCATTAAAACCTTATCGAGAGTCATCCACTCTACTTAAATCTAATTTACTCTGCTCCAAACAGGCCAAAAGATATGTCCTCCTTTAGCACGATCAACACTCAAAGAAGCAACCCTGCCTTAACACGACCAATCAAATTCATACGTCGTGCGCACTACATCCATCAAGTTAACAACGTAATCTGTAACAACCCGGACGGTCGTTTTGAGTATTACAACCCCGCTTCCCTATTTACTGCTCAAATTATACTTTACAATTGTTGTGTGAATTGCGGGGGTAATTGGTTCGGCTCCGATGAGGTTTTGGAATGAATTGAAACACTTAGTTCCAAGGTTTAAAGCTTAAGTTAAAATAGTGACCGGATATCGACTTATGCGTAAATGACCTCGGAATTTAATTCTGATGATTTCAATAGCTTCGTATGGTAATTTTGGACTTAGGAGCATATACGGAAAATTATTTGGAGGTCTGTAGTAAAATTTGGCTTGAATTGCCGAAAGTTAAATTTTTGGAAAGTTTGACCGGGGGGGTTGATTTTTTGATATCGAGATCGGAATCCAGTTCTGAAAATTTTCATAGCTCCGTTATGTCATTTATTACTTGTGTGCAAAATTTGAGGTCAAACGGACGTGAATTGATAGGTTCCGGAGTCGTTTGTAGAAACTAGAAATTTCAAAGTTCATTAGGCTGGAATTGGGGTGTAATTCATGGTTTTAGCATTGTTTGAGGTGATTTGAGGGTTTCATTAAGTCCGTATGATGTTTTAGGACTTATTGGTATATTTGGTTAAGATCCAGAGGGGCTCAAGTGTGTTTTTGGATGGTTAACGAATTATTTTTGGCCTTGGTGAGATTGCTGATATCTGTTGCTGCATGTTTCGGATTTTCTCTTTCTCGTTCGCGAGTGGGACCTCGCGTTCGCAAAGAAGAATTTGTGGCAGGCATGATTTACTCTTCACGTTCGCGAGGGGGTCTCGCGTTCGCGTATGGGGTATCGCGTTCGCGAAGGGAAACATAATGGGCATGGGTGTTTGCCTTCGCGTTCGCGTAGGGGAGCTCGCGTTCGCAAAGAAGGGCTCCGTTAAGCATCGCGTTCGCGAGCAGTGTTTCGCGTTCGGGAAGAACAAATGTTGGGAAGCACATTTTGTTCTTCGCGAACGCGAGGGACCTGTCGCGTTCGTGAAGAAGAGAGGTCTAGACAAAAAGTTTAAGTTCAGAAAATGGGGCTTCGTCCCATTTTCCATTTTTAACGATTTGGAGCTCGGATTGAAGCGATTTTTGGGAGATGTTCAGAGAAAACAACGGGGTAAGTGTTATTAACTTAATATTGGTTAAATTACCCGAATCCATAGTTGTTTTTATCATTTAATTGGTGAATTAAGTTGGAAAAGTTTGAAAACTCTCTTAGTTTAAATTGAGGATTTGAAGGCCGAGTTGTGGTCGGATTTGAGTAATTTTGGTATTGTTGGACTCGTGGTTGAATGAGGGTTCGGATTTTGTGAGTTTTATTGGATTCCGAAATGTGGGCCCCACGGGTGATTTTATGGCGTAATTTCGGATTTTGTGAAAATATTAGTATTTTTTATATGGAATTAATTCCTATAAATTTTGTAGGCTGAATCAAATTAATTGTGACTAGATTCGAGCCGTTTAGAAGTTGATACGCGCATAATGGGATTTCTGGAGCATTGTTTAGCTTGCTCAACATTGGATTCGGCTTGTTCGAGGTAAGTAACTCTTCTAATCTTGGAGTTGAGGGTATGGACCCTGAATATATGTATTTGTGAATTGTTGGGAGGTGACGCACATGCTAGGTGATGGGCGTGTGGGCGTGTACTGTTGGGGTTTTGTGACTTGGTCCGCCCTGTAGCAACTGCAAAGTTGCATACTTTGTTGAAACCATATGATACTTATATGTTTTAGAAAGAATTTCTGTAAATTGGGCTGAATGCCATGTTTGGGTCTTGCGCCAAAGCTGTTTGAACCCTTAAGGGTTGTTTCTTACTATCCTCTCACTGTTTTCGATTGAAAATCTATACTCAGTCATGTTTATACTTGTTTACCACATAACTCAGTTTTTTGACTCTATTTTGATGCATATAAATATTTTGGGCCGAATGTCCTGTTTTACTAAAATGCCCGAGTGAGGTTTATGACTGAGTGAGGCCGGCCGAGGGCCTGATTTATGAGGATGAGTGTGGATCTGGGCTGCCCGCCTGTAACATATTTATGACTGAGTGAGGCCGAGGGCCTGATTTGTAAGGATGAGTGTGGATCGGGGCTGCCCACCTGCAACATACTTTATTATTATAGCACGTGAGTTGTCCGTGCAGATTATAGTGCTTGGGATGAAGGAGCCCCCCCGGAGTCTGTACACACCCCCAGTGAGCGCAGGTACCTACTGAGTGCGAGTGCCAAGTGCTGAGTGACTGGGAGGCAAGAGTGATTGTGAGGTATGCCCGAGTGGCAAGAGTGATTGTAAGGTATGCCCAAGTAGCATGAGTGACTGTGAGGTTTGCCTGAGGGGCTGTATATGAGTGATGTTCTGCCCGGGGGCTGTTTATGATTTTATCATTGAGTTGCATTGCATTGGCATGTATACATGACATACATGTATAGAGATGTATTTTTTCACATGCAGTACAACATCACATCATTCATGATTTCTCACATATTTTTTTGACAGATGGGCATAGTGATGCATTTGTTTTACACGGGTTATCCGGAAGGCAAATGAAACATCTTATTTATTATTGACAAGATTTTGGGAGAAATTTATTGTTTTCAAACTATTCATATTTTTGGCAACTCCAGCAAGCGATTTGGGTTTTCACTGATGTATTTCAAAGAAAGAACTACTATTTTTGAAATCATGATTTGGCTAGGTATTTTATCCGTGAGTTACTTTTGGTATTATTTGCTTTATGTTGTAATGGATTGTTGTGGACTATTGGTTTTAGACCCGACCTTGGTGGGAACTCATCACTACTTTCAACCTACGGCTAGGTTTGTTACTTACTCAGTACATGGGGTCGGTTGTACTGATACTATACTTCTGCACATTGCGTGCAGATGCTGGTTGATGTTGTTGTTGTGCTCGATGGTTGCGGGACATGAAGATGTACCTACGTTCCTGTTGTAGCGGCCTTTTGTTCAGGGTAGCCTTAGATTTATAAAAGCTCTGTTTATGTATTATTCAAACAGATTATGTATTTATTTCATTTCCGTTTTGTATACTTTATTCTTAGAAGCTCATGATTTGTACTACCAGTTCTTGAGAAATGTATAAGGTTAAGATAATTATTTACTTAAATTTCTTTAATAATTGTTATTAGGATTGGATAGTTGAAAGTTGGCTTACCTAGCGGTTTGGGTTAGGTGCCATCACGACTAGTTGGATTTTGGGTCGTGACAAGGTAGTATCAGAGCTCTAGGTTCATAGGTTCTACAAGTCATGAGCAAGTGTCTAGTAGAGTCTTGTGGATCGGTATGATGACATCCATACTTATCTTCGAGAGGCTACTGGTCATTTAGGATATATACTTTCCATTTTTCTTTCCTTATCATGCGAGATTGATTCAGCTTGAAATATAAACTCTTTGAATTCCTTCCATGTATTCGTATACATACTTGAGCGCTTAGTATCAGTTGTGCATCGCCGGATTGTGATTCTATGAACGAGGTTCGAGGTGAGTATTCTATGTTTTATTGGTGGGCCAGTCTGGAGGACTTGAGGCCATAGTTAGACTGCAGTTTAAGCTCGGCAGCTTCAGTTATAACTTGTACAATTGGACTCATATGTCCGATAATGACCTACAGTAGAATTTGTGGCACGATGAGCGGTGGAATGGTGGTATGATAGGTATGATGTGACCGTGGGATGTGTTAAGACGATTTGAATGTGACGAGAAGTGTTTTCTTGAAATGTAAAAGAAATGGCCATTGGGTGCTTGATTTTCGTTTTATTGTGACGTACAGTCTCGAGTATGAATATTTTGAAGGATCTTTTATATTGTTAAATTTTGGGATAAATTAAATTCTCATGTCTGGGTAATGNTTTTGGGGTAAATTAAATTCTCATGTCTGGGTAATGAGTTTGGATGCAGATTGACTAAGTGATTGCATAGTAATTGTGACTGCGAAAAGATATAACAAGATACCAGATTGAGGCTAAGCAGGTGGATTATCCCCTGCGGAGTAATCTATGTAGGAGTATTTCTTATGATGTGAGTGGAGAGTTTCTTTTCTGCCGACAGGGTGTATGGGTAGAGATTTGAATCTGAATCTGGTTGAGAAAGTTGACTTGTATGTTAAGAGGACGAATACGAGCTTAGCGGATGATTGAGGTAATTTTATGGTTGGCGTTGTATGAACTTGGGAAGAAGTTTCGTTGGACTGACTGTGGCATTATGGTAGTAAGAGAGTATTGGTATTGTGAGTTATGGAATGTTTTAATCTATGGCTTTGAGCCAAGTGGGGGAGTCTGCTATTGACCATTTGATTTCATGGTTAGGCGTTAAATTTTAATTTTGGTCGTAGCCATACTTGTGGGTTAGCTATGACTTGAAGAAGTTGAGATCGAGGATGACTCGAATAAGGAGATTTCTGGTTAAGGATTATATTTCACGTATGAGTAAATGAAATTCGCGGGATGAGTGAGTTGTTATTGGCGAATGAAGTAGTGCGCACGAAGTATGAATTTGATATGTGGTGTTAAAGTAGAGTTACTTCTTTGAGTGTTGTGGTGCTAATGGGGCACGTGTCTTTTGGCCCATTTGGGCGGTGCAATTAGATTTGAGCAAAATGGGTGACTCCCGAGAAAATTTCAGTGGGTTTGAGAATTATATATAGCAAGTGAGAATGTTTTCGGACTTGGGTATGGATAAAAATCCAAGATTTGCGTTTGATGGTGCCTGAACTTGCGGAAATTCTATATGACTATGGATTGTACATTTTTGTATAAGGAAGGTAAGAAGAACAATTTCAAATTCACATAAGGTATTCTCAGAGTGAGTGTTATAGTTGTAGTATTTTTGAAGGTGCTTAAGAAGAATACAATTGCTTATGGGCCGTAGGGCATTGTGGTTAAAGATCATGGTATTTTAGCAAGAAGAAGTATTAATCTAAAGACAAATTCGGAATGAATTTGGAGAAATATGACAGCTTGGTAGTAGGTTGGATCAGTATGGTAATGGATATGATCGGTTCTTTGAGTGCTTATGATGTGGGGGTTTTCTACAGGTGCTTTGTGGCAATACACATGGCCTTGGCGACCTGCGTGGCTTGGTCGAGTTAGAGGAATTTAGTTTTAAGGGCTTGATTATGTGCAAATGGATTCCAAAGTATTCTTGATAGTTTCTACCGGTGTGGAGAACGTGTTAGGTATTGTGATTTCCTCCTGGAAAGAAGCAAGAGAAAAGTTTCTAACTAAAATAGTATGTAAATTATTGGTGACTCAAAGTTGATAATAAGATTCTTGTGCTTTTCACATGATGACAATATAGATGTTACGTGTTGTACGAAAGTTAGATTTTCATGTACAAGGTGGCAGTACAGTCTTGAAGAGAAGGCAACAAATATTGGACAACATGGACGGTTTCAAATAACGAGATAAATACTATTACTACTTGGTGTTGTATGAGAAAGGGGCGAACTTCAGAAGGCGTGTTGTATTTTTACTTACGGAGGTATATATTAGTATTGCGGTACTCACATGGTTGATAGACTACTAATATTCAAATTTTATCAATTGGCACGGAAGAACTTTTAAAGTATTTCTCATGGGATGATCGTGTATGAGAGAGTTATTAGGCATTCGGGCGGTGGAGATGGAATCAAATATGGTGATTCGCGCGTTCTATGGATTTGGAGATTGGGAGTTCTCAGGAGCGGATTCTTTCATGGTTGTGGACTGTGAAGTTGTGGTCGGAGCTAGCCATATGATAGAATGGGTTATGATTCAGTCATTATGGATTTTTGAAAGAATTTTTATCTATTTGCGGGTAACCCGAGTTGATTTGGGGGTCCATAGGTAGGCCCAATTATGATGTGTATTCTACACCGAGACGGAATGGTTGGCTCAATACTGCTATTATTGAGGGATGTGTCATTTGGTTGATGTTGAACTTATTCGTGTTCTCAAATGATCTGTGAGTTATTCATTTATGCTACGAGGAGTTGTGATTCATTGGTTATGTGCACGGATGGTGCGGTTCTATTTGAGCTTTATAGCGGAATTTAAGTGTGATGAGTAATTGGGTATTGCATGATCGATAGCGTAATGGTTATGTCCTTTCAGGTTTTTGTGTGGTATATGAACCTCGTGTTAGAATCAGGTGATTGTTCTACGGTGTATGATGAATTTTCAGCGTTTCGTTGTGGAAGTACTTATTAATCTGGCGGGGCAGTTCTCTCATTTGAGTCATTTTCCATGACTGGGTAAATTTGAATTGTTGCATATTAGTGCACGGATGGCACGAGTTGTGGCTCCGAGTTATATTAGTGCGGTATGTCTGTGGAGCAGTTATGTTTAGTAATATAAGGTCATTGGACCTGGAATGGTACTATCATGCTTTATTATGGTATATTCAAGAGGGTTATGGTTTTGGTTGGGCGAGAGAGCTCCATGGCTAGTTGATCTGATGAGTGGTTGTGAGTGTTTGATTGTTTCTTTCATCATTGGTAGTATATGAAGGTTTTGGAACGAGGTTTGGCTTGATATGAGGTTTTATACTAGTACTTGGTTGGTTTGGAGTAATTACTGTGATCGGGAATGGTGCTACGAGCATGCGAGTTGTGTAATATGCTGGGTGACTATATCCGTGGTTATAGTTATAGCTCGATGCAGCTTATTCGGACTTATACAGTGTGTAAATGTAAGATTCGTGTCTTGAAAGAAATTTTTAAGGTTGGAAATTAAAACTCCAAGGGTTATGGGCTAAGGTTAAATTAATGATTTTCAGTTGCATTGTGTAGTCAAGCCTATGTGGGATAGGGTGACATGGGTTCACCCCCAGGTACGTGTGTGGTAAGATGGAACAGTGATTTGATGGCTTGAAAACAACTCTTGGCACGTTCGAGGACGAACGTATGTTTAAGTGGGGGAGAATGTAACGATCCGGCCGGTCGTTTTGAGTATTACAACCCCGCTTCCCCCTTTACCGCTCAAATTGTACTTTACAGTTGTTGTGAGAATTGCCGAGGTAATTGGTTCGGGTCCGATGAGGTTTTGGAATGAATTGGAACACTTAGTTCCAAGGTTTAAAGCTTAAGTTAAAATAGTGACCGAATGTCGACTTATGTGTAAATGACCTCAGCATTTAATTCTGATGATTCCAATAGCTCCGTATAGTGATTTTGGACTTAGGAGCGTGTCCGGAATTCTTTTTTTGAGGTTCGTAGTGGAATTTGGCTTGAATTGCCGAAAGTTGAATTTTTGAAAAGTTTGACCGGGGGGTTGACTTTTTGATATCGAGGTCAGAATCCAGTTTTGAAAATTTTCATAGCTCTGTTATGTTGTTTATGACTTGTGTGCAAAATTTGAGGTCAATCGGACGTGAACTGATAGGTTCCGGAGTTGTTTGTAAAAACTAAAAATTTCAATGTTCATTAGGCTTAAATTGGGGTGTAATTCATGGTTTTAGCATTTTTTGAGGTGATTTGAGGGTTCGACTAAGTCCGTATAATGTTTTAGGATTTGTTGTTATATTTGGTTGAGGTCCCGAGGGGCTCGGGTGAGTTTTGGATGGTTAACGGATCATTTTTGGCTTTGGTGAGATTGCTGATATCTGTTGCTACATTTTTCGGATTTTCTCTTTTGCGTTCGCGAGTGGGCCCTCGCATTCGCGAAAAGGAATTTGTGGCAGGCAGGATATACTCTTCGCGTTCGCGAGGGGGTCTTGCGTTCGCGAAGAGAAGCTAGGTTGTGCATCGTGTTCGCGTATGGGGTATCGCGTTCGCGAAGAGAAACATAGTGGGCATGGGTTTTTGCCTTCGCGTTCGCGAAGAAGGGCTCCGTTAAGCATCGCGTTCGCGAGCAGTGTTTCGCATTCGCGAAGAACAAATGTTGGGAAGCATATTTTGTGCTTCGCGAACGCGAGGGACGTTCGCGAAGAAGAGAGGTCTGGACAGAAAGTTTAAGTTCAAAAAATTGGGTTTCGTCCCATTTTCCATTTTTAACGATTTGGAGCTCGGATTGAAGCGATTTTTGGGATATTTTTAGAGGAAACAATGGGGTAAGTGTTCTTAACTCAATATTGATTAAATTACCCGAATCCATGGTTGTTTTTATCATTTAATTGGTGAATTAAATTGGAAAAGTTTGAAAACTCTCTTAGTTTGAATTGAGGATTTGAAGGCCGAGTTATGGTCGGATTTGAGTAATTTTGGTATGGTTGGACTCGTGGTTGAATGGAGGTTCGAATTTTGTGAGTTTTATCGGATTCCGAGATGTGGGACCCACGGGTATTTTGTGGCGTAATTTCGGATTTTGTGAAAATATTAGTATTTTTGATATGGAATTAATTCCTATAAATTTTGTGGGCTGAATCAAATTAATTGTGACTAGATTCGAGCCATTTGAAAGTTGATACGCGCATAATGGGATTCTAGAGCATTGTTTAGCTTGCTCAACATTGTATTCGTCTTGTTCGAGGTAAGTAACTCTTCTAAACTTGGAGTTGAGGTTATGGACCCTGAATATATGTATTTGTGAATTGTTGGGAGGTGACACACATGCTAGGTGATGGGCGTGTGGGCGTGTACTGTTGGGATTTTGTGAATTGGTCCGCCCCGTAGCAACTGCAAAGTTTCATACTTTGTTGAAACCATATGATACTTATATGTTTTAGAAAGCATTTCTGTAAATTGGGCTGAATGCCATGTTTAGGCCTTGCGCGAAAGCTGTTTGGACCCTTAGGGGTTGTTTCTTACCATCCTCTCACTGTTTTCGATTGAAAATCTATACTCAGTCATGTTTATACTTGTTTACCGCATAACTCAGTTTTATGACTATATTTTGATGCATATAAATGTTTTGGGCCGAATGCCCTATTTTACTGAAATGCCCGAGTGGCACGAGTGACTGTGAGGTTTTCCCAAGGGGCTGTAGATGAGTGATGTTCTTCCCGAGGGACTGTTTATGATTTTATCATTGAGTTGCATTGCATTGGCATGCACACATGACATACATGTATAGAGATGTATTTTTTCGCATGCTGTACAACATCACACCATTCATGATTTTTCACACATGTTTTTGACAGATGGGCATAGTGATGCATTTGTTTTACATGGGTTATCCAGAAGGAAAAACATCTTATTTATTATTGTCAAGATTTTGGGAGAAATTTATTGTTTTCAAACTATTCATATTTTTGGCAAGCAAACGATTTGGGTTTTCACTGATGTATTTGAAAGAAAGAACTACTATTTTTAAAATCATGATTTGGCTGGGTATTTTATCCCCAAGTTACTTTTGGTATTATTTGCTTTATGCTGTAATGGATTGTTGTGGACTATTGGTTTTGGACCTGACCTTGGTGGGAGCTCATCACTACTTTCAACCTACGGCTAGGTTTGTTATTTACTCAGTACATGGGATCGGTTGTACTGTTACTACACTTCTTCACATTGCGTGCAGATGTTGGCTGTTGTTGTTGCTGTGCTCGATGGTTGCGGGACTTGAAGCTGTACCTGCATTCCTGTTGTAGCTACCTTTTGTTCAGGGTAGCCTTAGGTTTATAAAAGCTCTGTTTATATATTATTCAAAAAAATTATGTATTTATTTCATTTCCGCTTTGTATACTCTATTCTTAGAAGCTCATGATTTGTACTACCAGTTCTTGGGGAATGTATAAGGTTAAGATAATTATTTACTTAAATTTCTTTAATAATTGTTATTGGTATTGGATAGTTGAAAATTGGGTTGGGTGCCATCACGACTAGTTGAATTTTGGGTCGTGGCATAATCATTCCATAATTTTCATATTTTCATAAAGTTCAATGTAACCCGTATCTAGGAATTTACTTACCCGAGTCATCCTCGATCTCCATCTCTGTAAGTCATAACTAACCCACAAGTATGTCTCAAACCAAAACTAAAATTTAACATATATCTATGAAATTGAATTGTCAATGGCAGACTCCCCCACTTGGCTCAAAGTCATAAAATAAAACACTTGATAACTCATAATACCCATACTTCATTACTGCCATAATACTGCAATTAGTTCAACGAAAATGCTTCTCAAGCTTATGCAACTCCCACCATAAAATACCTCAATCATACGCTAAGTTAGCATTCATTCTCGCGACAATCAAGTCAAATTTTTTCAACTCGATTCAAATTCAAATCTCAACACATATGCCCCATTGGTAGAAAAGAAACTCTCTATTCATCTCATAAGGAACACACCTACATAGATTACTACGCAGGAGATAACCCACCTACTTAGTCTCAAATTGGCATCTCGTTATACCATTTCGCAACCACAATTACTATGAAATCACTTAATCTTTCTGAGTCCAAACTCATTGACCAGACACGAGAATTTAATTTACCCCAAAATTTAACAACGTGAAAGATCTTTCAAAATATTCACACTCGAGATTGTACGTCACATCAAAATGAAAATAAAGCACCCAATGGCCTTCCTTTACATTTCAAGGAAACACTTCTCATCACATTCAAATCGTCTTAACACATCCCACAGTTACATCATACTCATCACAAAGCCATTCCACCGCTCATCGAGCCACAAATTCCACTCGTAGAGATATTACCGTATATATGAGTCCAAATGTACAAGTTACAACTGAAGCTACCGAGCCTAAGCTGTGGTCTAAACCTGGCCTCAAGTCCTCCATACTAGCCCATCACCAAAACATAGAATACACATCTTGAACCTCGTTCATAGAATCATAAGCCGATGATGCACAACTGTTACCGAGCGCTCATGTGCACATACGAATGCGTGGAAGGAATTCAAAGAGTTATGTTTCAAGCTAAATCAATCCCGCACGATAGAATACAAGAAAGTGAAATTTTCCTAAGGGTTCTACAGCCTCTTAAAGATAAGTACATGCGTCTCTGTACCGATCCGCAGGACTCTACTAAACCAGCTCATGACTCGTGAGACCTATGTAACCTAGGCTCTGATACCAACTTGTCACGGCCCAAAATCTTAACCTGTCGTGATGGCGCCTATCTCAATACTAGGCAAGCCGATAATCTCGATAAACCATAATTTCTCTTAAGTTTGAAAATACAATAATTTAATACAATACATAATCCCATAAATACTGACACGAACACTCCCCAAAACTCGGTGTCACTGAGTACATGAGCATCTAATATGAATACAAGTCTGGAAAATACGGTCTATAATAGTCTGAGACCAAATACAACAAACAAGGAGACAGAGAAGGAGAGACAAGGTCTGTGAAACACGACATCTACCTCAAAATCTCCTGAAAATCAACTGTACGGAAGAATCAACACCCGCTATGTACGAGAACACCTGGATCTGCACACGGAGTACTGGGTGTAGTATGAGTACAACCAACTCAGTAAGTAACAATAATAAATAAAGAACTGAAGATAGTGATGAGCTACACAGCTACAGTTCATATTCAGTAGTTCCAGCAAAGAATAGACATGCTTCCAAATCTGACAGTTTAATGTCAAATCAATATTTATAAAGTTCATGTTCATGTAATCCGTATATAATATCTTTAGAGATTTCACAACAATGACAGATAGCAACTAGATGCAACAACAAACGGAAATCAAGTACAACCTCTCAGGACAACAATCACTCACTGGGCTCCCAGCCCTCATCACTCATTAGGCTCCCAGCCCTCATCACTCACACTCGATGGGTACCCGCGCTCATTGGGGGTGTACAGACTCCGGAGGGCCTCCTACAGTGCAAGCGCTATAATCTGCACGGATAACTCACGTACCATGATATAAATAATTGGATCCGTATGGCCAGCTCACGATCCGCACGACCAACTCACGTGCTGCAGGCCAACTCATGTGCTATAGTATAATATAAGGATCTTCACGTCCAACTCACGTGTTGCACGGACAACTCATGTGCTATAGTATCAATATCTCACAATCAGGACCTCGGCCTCACTCAGTCATAAATCTCTCCAGTCTCTCGGGCTCTCAATAATCATGAAATAAGCACAAACAACAATGATATGATGTATCAATAATATTAACAGAGACTAAGATAAAATGTGCAAGTAAAAATTGAGACTGATAACATATAACATTTAGCAGGCAATTCAACAAGTACGCGACCTCTGTGAGTCCCAGCAGTACTATTACATAGCCTAAGCATGATTTACAGTCAAATTTTATTAACACATAGAGAGCATATAGCTAACAACAAATTGTTCAACTTTACAGTTTTCGGGACGGACCAAGTCACAATCCCCTCAGTGCATGCCACACGTACGTCATCTAGCATGTGCGTCACCTTCAAAATAATTACATGATAACAAAATCCAGGGTTTCATACCCTCAGGACCAGATTTATAACTAATACTTACCTCAGAGCGTGAAATGTTTTACTCTGCTATGCCTTTACCTCGCAAATCGTCCTTCGAATGCCTCGAATCTAGTCACAAATAATTCGTTTCAATCAATAAAATTTATTGGAATTAACTCAATAAGAAAATACTAATTTTCCATAAAAATCCGAATTTTAGCTCAAAAATTGTCTGTGGGGCCCACGTCTCGGAACTCGATAAAAGTTACAAAATTCGTAAGCCCATTCAACCACGAGTCTAACCATACCAATTTTATCAAAATCCGACCCCAACTCGACTCTCAAATTTTCAATTTAAACTAAGAGGATTTTCAAACTTTTCCAACTCAATCCACCAATTAAATGATAAAAACAACCATGAATTCGGGTAATCAATATTGAGTGAAGAACACTTACCCCGTTATTTTCCTTGAAAAACTCCCGAAAATCGCCTCTTCCTGAGCTCAAATCCGTCAAAAACTGTCCCATTTTCAGAACTTAAACTCTCTGCCCGGACATTTGCTCTACGCGATCGCGAAGAACAATTTTCCATCGCCCAGATTTTAATCTACGTGATCGCGGACTTTCCCACGCGATCGCGAAGCACAACATCACATACCTACGTGATCGCGGATTCTTCCACGCGATCGCGAAGCACAAAATGCGTGACTTCTATTTCCGCTCCACTTTCTCTACGCGAATGCGACCTTCTTCACGCGTGCGCGAGTCACAAAATCCCAGAGCTACGTGATCGCGTCCCGCTTCACGCGATCGTGAAGCACAAAATGCGACTACCTCACATTAACCTTACGCGATCGCAGATATACCTACGCGATCTCGTAGAACAAAAACCCCCCACTGACCAACTAAGCCTATGCGATCGCACACGCATTCACGCGATCGCGTAGAAGGAAAACATCATCAGATATCGGAAAATTCCAGCAGCTGTTCAAGTCCAACTTTTTGATCCGTTAACTATCCAAAACTCACCCAAGCCTCTCGGGACCTCAACCAAATATACCAACAAGTCCTAAAACATCATACGGACTTAGTCGAACCCTCAAATCACCTCAAACAATGCTAAAACCGTGAATCACACCCCAATTCAAGCCTAATAAACTTTGAAATTTTTAATTTCTACAAACGACTCTGGAACCTATCAAATCACGTCCGATTTACCTCAAATTTTGTGCACAAGTCATAAATGACATAACAGAGGTACTCAAATTTTCAGAATCGTATTTCGACCCCGATATCAAAAATTCAACCCCCCAGTCAAACTTCCCAAAATTTAACTTTCGGCATTTCAAGCCTAATTTCACTACGGACCTCCAAATAATTTTTCGGACACGCTCCTATGTCCAAAATTACCATACGGAGCTATTGTAATTATCATAATTAAATTCCGAGGTCGTTTACACATAAGTCAATATCCGGTCAACTATTTCAACTTAAGCTTCCAACATTAAAATTCATTCTTCCAAGTTAACTCCGAAATACCTTAAAACCAAAACCGACAATTCACACAAGTCATAATACCTCGTAGGAAGTTATTCAAAATTTTAAATAGTTGAAAGGAACGTAAATTCTCAAAACGATCGGTCGGGTCGTTACATATAATTTACGCCGAAACGTAACCAATCAATCCGGAATGACTTAAAATTTTTCACACGAGTCCTAAATGACATAATGGAGATGTATAAATTTTCGGAATCGAATTTCGACCCTGATATCAATAAAGTCAAATTCCGGTCAAACTTTCTAAAAATCTTCCATTTTTCAACTTTCACCAAAATGCATCAAATTATCCTGCGGGCTTCCAAATCCAAATCCGGACATACGCCTAAGTCCGAAATTACCATACGAAGCTATTGACATCATCAAAATCCTATTCCAGAGTTATTTTCTTAAAAGTCAAACTCCGGTCAACTTTTTTCATTTAAGCTTCAAAAATAAGGATTGTTCTTCCAATTAAATTCCGAACCTTCCAAAAACTAAACTCGACCGCACACGTAAGTCATAATACATATTACGAAGTTGCTCGGGACCTTAAGTCTATGAACGAGGCGGTAATTCTTAAAATGACAAGTCGGGTTGTTATATTCTCCCTCTCTTAAACATACGTTCGTCCTCGAACGTGCCAAGAATTATTCTGAGGACTTCAATTTACTGAGTGTATTTACTATACATATATTCGTGGGTGATACTACGTCACCGCAATCGACATAAGTCCGACAACACCATCTCAGTTGAAGACTATTCCTTTAATCCACACTTATAAACTTTAAAATCATTTTTTTTGTACTCCAAACATTTTCAAAAGGTCCGATTTTCATATCAACACATGGTATTAGTCTTAACCGGTTGTAGCAACTCGTGCCTACACTCACACACATCATACATATGCCCATAACCATATCTCTGATCATAATAGATGTTCAAAATTTACAACATCGCCAATTAGCCTCATGTTGACTAAAATCTCATTTCAAAACTTTACCTTACTAACACTGAGACACGAGACATGAAGATCTCATAATTACCCGAATTAACGAGTCACATTTAACGCCACCTGGGCACTCACCTTGTAGGCTAAAATTCAATAATTATAGCACGAATATGGCTAAATATGCACAGAAAAAGACATAAAAGAATTATCAAATAAGCATAAAAAGCATAACTCCCTATCTGTACTATAATGCAAAAAATTTATTTACGAGTACAGATATTACCAGTACATCATTGTAGGGCTGTACAATCCCTTCCGCGTCCTCGTCGCTGAAAGATAAAGTTCCCTCCGGTATGTAGCCTCGAGTTCGTTTCTCCCTAGTGATGGATACTTCGGTGTGTTTCAACACCGTCCCCTGAGGGATATCGACCCCACCGATGATCATGTTGATGATGTGTTGAGGTTCTTCTTGTTCTGTTTGTTTGTTAGAATCCCTGTTCCTGAAATGATTCTTGGCTCGGTCGCTCAAGAATTCTCGAAGATACCCGTCATTGAATAGTCGGGCTACTTCCTCTCTCAACTGTCGATAATCTTCCATTCTGTGACCGTGAGTGCCATAATATTTGCACATCTGGTTAGGATCCCTTTGGGTTGGATCGTATTGCAGAGGTCGAGGCCATTTGGTATCTTTGATGCGCCCGATAACTGATACAATGACGGCAACATCAACATTAAAGTTGTATTCCGATAGTCTCGGTGCTTTTTAAGGCCCGATGGACCCGTCGAAGCTGCTTTTGCTCATGAGTCCCCGGTTGCCCTAACCTCGATCGCTTCTTCTTTCGTTTCTCGTAGAGTTCTTCCCGGACCCACTGCTTCTTTGGTCTCCAATATATGGCTAATATCGATCCATGTTTGGTCTTGGTTCACGATCGATGTCTCTCTTGACTCTGTCGAGGGTTATGAGGGGATAAACAGACCCCGAAGGGGCCCCGAGTTGATCATCTTCTACTCTGATCTTCAATTGATACTGGTTATGTACGTCAGCCCAAGTAACAGTCGAATATTCTATCATGTTTTATTTCAACTACTGCGAAACCACCGAACTTCGAACATTGAGCCTTTGAGTGAAAGCCTGAACAACCCAATCATCAGCGACCGATGGTAGATCCATTCGTTCCATTTGAAAACGGGACACGAACTCTTTGAGCATCTCGTTATCCTTCTATTTTACTTTGAAAAGGTCTGATTTTCTGGTCTCGACCTTGATGGCCCCGACGTGTGCTTTCACGAAAGAATAAGCAAGCATAGCAAATGAATCGATAGAGTTAGGAGGAAAGTTATGATACCATATCATAGTCCTTTTTTGATAGGGTTTCTCCATACTTCTTCAATAGGACAGACTCGATCTCATCATCCTCCAAGTCGTTCCCTTTGATGGCACATGTGTAAGAGGTTACATGCTCATTTGAGTCGGTCGTTCCGTTATACTTAGAAATCTCGGGCATGCAAAATTTCTTAGGGATCGGCTTCGGAGACACGCTCGGAGGAAAAGATTTTTGTACGAACTTTTTGGAATCCAGGCCTTTTAATATTGGCGGCGCTCCTGGGATTTGGTATACCCTGGAATTGTAGGTTTCCACCTTTTTGTCATTAGCTTCGATTTTCTTCTCCCCTGATTCTATCCATTTTGTCAGCTCCTCGAGCATCTTTATGATCTCGGGGTTAGCACCCGATTCATGTTTATTTAACCTTTCTATGACCGGTTCAACCCTGCATGTGATTTCCCGGTGTGGATCGGGCTCAACCCTACTCGATGCACGACTTTGGTTTTGTAACTGAGCTATCGCCGCCTGTTGAGCCTACAACATTTCGAAGATCACCCGTAGACTGATCCTGTCTCCTTCAATGTTTTGTGTGTTTCAAGTTGCCGATCGGGCTCCACCACAGACGCTATTTTCGGGACCGGTAGGCAAGTTAGCATCGATAGCCACATGTGAATTAGCGTCAATCGGATCTGCGATAGGAATTCCGATGGGATCAACTAGAGGTACTCCTTCACCAGGCGCTATGTTGTTATTTTTACCGTGGTGACCGGACTCGTTGTCAATATGTAGGGGTGCTGATTGAGAGTTTGACATTTTGTGTTTTATCCTGAAATCAGAAACACTTTAAAGAGCAAGTGTAAAGTAGTGTGTGTTATGGAGATTTGTATCAAATAACCACTATTATCCTTAGCCCTACGGTGGACGCTAAACTGTTTACCCTCAAAATCGGATAACAATTGAATTTATAAGTGGTTTTAGGGATATGTGATTTAATTTGATACAAAACGACAAATCAGAATGCAATTAAAATAAGTAATGGAAAAGCGAATGCAAACCACTTAAGTATAACAATCTTAGCCTTGGAAGGTTAACCACCCTCTAGTAAAAAATACTTTAATTGATATCAAAATAGAACAACAAGAGAATAATAAGAACTTGAGGAGAATAATAATATATTACTTTGGGATACGTGTTACAATGTGCTTTACAAGTAATAAGACCCACTTTATATAGTAGGAGAGTCCCACTTTAGATATAATTCTATAAAAGGTAAAAATCTCCTGGTTTGCTGATTGCCGGTTCTTTATTGATACGTGCCGAGATTTCTGCCGAAATATTCGACCGGTTATGGATATTTCGGCCTTCTATTATTTCGGTCTTCTGTTGGTTATACCGGCAATGCTTCCTCGAGCTTATTTGGGATTAGTATCGATTCTGGTATCATGGGCTCAATATTCTCTAGGACGGATATTCTAACCTCGTGTTCCTGTTCGATGAGATTCATGGTCCATCTTCAACCCCTCGCTTTCCGAGCTCGATCTGTCATGCAATAATCGAGTCCGATTTCGACCGTATACCAGAAGCTTAGCCAAAGAGGCTATTATTCAAATTCAGCAAAGTTATACGCAACAAAGTTTTCTTCTATATAGATCCACCTGCACCATCCCAATGTATCAAGTAGTATTAGTTAAAAGCTTCCCAAGTTTTTCCCATGTCAAAAATGGGGTAATCAGCAATCATAAATTTACAAAAATTAGCTCAATCATCCTCGTCGGAATCGGGTCGTACAGATTGCTCAAATTCTGAATCCATTAAAGACCCAACTGAATCTTTCGATATATATAGAGTATATCCTGAATTCCTGATATAGAATCATAATCAGTCTCCTTATCACATTGTACATCATCCGAGTACAGAGAATACAAAGGTTTATCGGTGGAAGCATTTCAATACGAGCTGTTTACAGGTGTTTTAAGTGTTCTGGTTTGAAGGCTATTTTAGTCCAAATTTACATTTCACTTACAAATTCGGGGGCAAAATTTCCCGACAAAGAAGGCAAGTTGTCAAAAGCCCAACCCAAAAAATTCCCAAATCTTCACCACCGCCACCCTCCTCCCCTCTCCGCCGATTCCCTTTTCATGTCTTAGTCGCCGATCAGCAACCTCCATGAACCGCCACCATCGCCATAGCTTCTAACTTCATCAATGGCGTTGAGATCAACTGGACGCAAGGTCTCATTTGACATTCTCTCAACTTCCATCCTAGACGACGATCACGATTACGATTACGATTCCTCCACCGCGACTCTCCTTCGATCCAATTCCGATCCTCCTCCTCAGCTTCTGCCTAACGATGACGCCACAAGCCCTACCGAAAACCGCAAGAGGAAGAAGAAAAAGAAGAAGCACAAGAGAATCGCCGAGCACTCCACAATTTCCGAATATTCCATCACGGACGAGCAGCTAGGCCGCTCATCCTCCGTCGGGGATTTTAACGGTTACTGTTACAGTGTTACTCAGAGCAGCAGTGTTGTGGTATGTGAGGAACCTGTTACGCTGCCGAAGCCTGAGAGTAATTGTTCAGTGAGTTCAGTTTCTGGACTTCCGTTTGGGGAGTTGAGGCAAAGAAATGTTATGGTCAATGGAGTGACCGAAGAGAGTGTCGGATCACCACAGATTAGTGAGAGAGAAAGTGAGAGTGTTGTTAAGGAATTGGAATCAAGGTCAAATTCGAGAGTCGAAGTGAATGTGAATATGAATGGGGTTGCAGGGAGGAGTATTGAGAAGGAAGCGTCTTTAGATTGGAAGAAGTTGATGGCTGAAGATCCCAATCGTAAGCATGTACCTTTTTTGTTTTTCTTTAATGGTTTTCTAAATGTTTTTCATTTCCTGCCAATTTTCCAATATCACAATGTTTCCTAACTGTGTTCTGACTCCAATAGGAACATATTATGGCAACGGGAGGAACGCGTAGAGAAAAGATTGGTGATTAGTACTTGACTAGAGAAATTCTAGTTCTAGAGAGAAGCTTGTATGAGGCATCCTTAATCATCATATCTTTTCTCATGTTGAGAAACTATGTCATTGTACTTTAAACATGAAGTTAGCTAAATATAAGACAAATAAATTCACTTGGGGGAGGGAGGAGGGGTTGGGGTGGTTGCCTAGTAACAAATATGTGAACTCGCTCTTACCTCCCTGCCTGTTTTCGTTTCCCATGCTGCTTCTGCTCGCGTTCGGGCCCCGGATCCCTTGCTTTTGGCTAAGGTCTTTATTTACCTTTTCTCAT
>AWOL01S0044056.1:109430-129046 GCA_000715115.1 Nicotiana otophora | reverse complement strand
GGGGGAGAGGGATAAATACTCCTACTATATTTAGCTTCTCATCAATTCTAATTTTTCTTCCTCTATGTATACTCTTCTTTTAGGACTTGCATATGGTGTTGATCAACTTAGAAACAAAGTACGATAAAGTTCCGAGGGAGGTTTTGTGGCATGTTTGGAGGTTAGAGGTGTACCTATTACTTACGTTAGGTTGATTAAGGACATGTATGATGGAGTAAAGACCCGAGTGAGGACGGTGGGTACTCTGACCATTTTTCGATTATGATGGGATTGCATCAGGGGTCGGCACTCAGCCTTTTTTGTTTGCTCTGGTGATGGACGTACTAACCTTCTACATCCAAAGAGAGGTGCCGTGGTGTATGCTATTTGCAGATAATATTGTATTGATCGACGAGACGCGAGACGGCGTGAACGCGCAGTTAGAGATATTGAGGCAGACCCTGGAATCTAAATATTTCAAGTTGAGCAGGTCCAAGACAGAATACTTGGAGTGTAATTTCAGTGGCGAGACTCAAGGAGGGGAAGGGGAGGTGAGGTGGTCAGACCAACGATGTATGGGGCTGAGTGTTGGCCAGTCAAGATCGTTTATGTTCAAAAGATGAAGGTAGCAGAGATGAGGATATTGAGATGGATGTGCGGGCACACCAGGTTAGATAGAATTAGAAATGAGATTATTTGCGACAAAGTGGGTGTGACCCCTATTGAGGACAAGATGCGGGAAGCGCGACTTAGGTGGTTTGATCATGTGAGAAGGAGGAGCACAGACGCCCCGGTGAGGAGGTATGAGAGGTTGACATTGGAGGGCCTACGAAAAGGTAGAGGTAGGCCTAAAAAGAGGTGGGGAGAGGTGATTAGGCAAGACATGAGGCAGCTTCAGCTAACCGAAGACATGACCCTTGATAGGAAGGTATGGAGGTCGAGGAATAGGGTAGTAGAGTATGTAGTCTAGAGTGGTCATAACAATAGTATTGGCGCATTTATGACTAACTGTTGTTTTCTTTCATTGTTGATCACTTTACTGTCTTGTTGTTTTTATTTTGCTTTTATATGCCTTTTTGGTACTGTCCTTTTTTGTTTATATTTTCATTATTGTGGTGCTTATACTTTCCTCAGCCGAAGGTCTATTGAAAACAACCTCTCTATCCTCACAAGGTAGGGGTAAGGTCTGCGTACACACTACCCTCCGGACCCCACAGTGTGGGATAATACTGGGCATGTTGTTGTTGTTATATGTATACTCTTCTTTTTATACTCTGTTTTTAACGATTTTATTTTTTAACTTCTAACTTAGTTTTTCTGAATTAGCTATTTTTTTGGTCATATTTGATTGATCCAGACAAAAGAAAGCAAGTTATTTTGTCTCTCATCATTTTTTAACTAAGAAATCTTCGACGAAGACTCTTAGCACTAGACCAAAGTCATGTGGGGCTTCTTTTGTGTCACATTATTATATTTATTTTATGAAAGAAATTTAAGGGCCTTTTAATATATTTTAGCTTTAGGCCACAAAATTCATTGAACCGCCCATGTCGGTAGTTATTGGGTCTCACCGGATACCCGAGAACTTCTGGTGATGACTGAAAAACGGCGTGAACGAGGGAATCTAAGTTTTGTTCTATGGGGGCGTAAAGAAAGAAGTAATTTGGGGCTTTTTGAAGGAGGGGTTTAATCAAAAGAAAAAGAGGGTCGGGGTGTTGTGTACCTACAGTAAAAGAGCAAACAATAAGAGGTCGTTTGGTAGCCGATTAAAGAGGAGTTTTATCCATGTATTAAAACTAGGATAACTTTATACATTGTTTGATTAAAAGAAGGGGAAAAAATAATCTCCACATAGAAGCTATCATAAGTTATACAATATTTGATTATTTTTTTCTCTTTTCCACATAAAATGTAGCATTGCTAATACAATGTTTGGTTCATGTTTTTCTTTTCCGCATAGCTAATACATGTATAAGTTATGAGAAAATTTATGTATTATTTATGCAGAGTAGAATAACTTACATGTATTAGTAATACTTGTATTAAAATACAAAATGACAAGAATACCCTTTATTCAAACTTGTATTTTTTTGTTTAAAAATATATATTTAAACTCTACTAATAATTTTAATAAAATAAAGTAAGCTAATAATAAATAACACTCACATTACATTTATATTACTAATCCTTATATAACTACTGCATAACTAATCCATGCATAACTAATCCTAACATAACTCAACCTTGCATAACACATACATAACTAATACCTGCATAACTAATACATATATAACTAATACCTGCATAGCTCTAACCGGCAACCAAACGACCCCTATAAATAAAACAAATCTAGGATGCAGTTAGTGGTTATGCTAAAAATCGAAAAACCTTAAGGAGAGGCAGTCAACAATCGAACCAGGGACATCTAGGGCTGTTCAAAACCGAACCGAAACCGTTAACCGAACCAAACTGATAGCTTATTGGCTTATTGGTATCGGATTATTGGGGTAATAGATGGTGAATGGATTAAAATTTTATAATTAACGGTTTGGGGGCGGATTACTCAATTTTCTTATCGGGTAAACCGTTAACCCGTTAAGAATTTTTATATTTATACTTTTACCCCTATGTATATAAAGTACTACTTAGAAGTCGCTAGTCACCAGAGCTTAGAAAATCTTTCAACAGTTCTGCAACGTAACTTAGATGCCTTCTGCAACGAAAATGTCATCTAAGTTACTTCGTTTCCACTTAGATTCCTTAAAAGTTACGTTCCAACAGATTCAGACTATGTACTTGCAGCAGATTCAGACTATGTTGCCTTAGATGGCATTTGGACTAAGTAATTTACATGCCTTTGTAATAACCAAATGAAAAATAAGTGGAAAGTAATAAGAAGTTAGAAGTGCATCTGTATTCTGTGCAGTAGTGTTAGAATTATTTTTTTTCATAGCAGAATTTTACCAGCTATATAATACAGTTGTTTAATCAATACTTTCCAGAAAATATGCATGAAAATTAAGACAGTGCAAACACAATTCCAAGATAGAATCAAAGAAGACATCAACACAACATCTCAAGATAGAACTAGAGAAAGAGATCTATGATAATGACCAGAACTGGAAGTAATTTGTAGATCCTAGATGGAATTGATTTGAAACCGTTTGGTATTGATCGTATGATTGTTCAAAAAATTTCTATTTGACTTACCCGATAAACCGCCCGATAATCGTTAATCCGATACCAATTCTCCCGTTGTCTTATTAGATGGCTAACAGATTACTACATTTATAATCCGATAACCGATAAGCCGAACCGTTAAGCGTAATTATCCGTCCGATAAGCACCCCTAGGGACGTCCCATACAAAAGCTATGCTAAGTAATAGATTCGACCCGTGCCTCCAATCAACTTTTGTGTATCGAGATGCCTAATTAATATAAACTCACTTTTCAAGGTGTATATATATATATATATAGTACAAAAGCTGTCGATGTCTTTTTATATATAACATGGTAACTTAGGTGTATAAATGAAACCGACAAACCGCACCAATCCGATAATTCGAGTCAAACCGAGAACAAAAATCCGACTATGGTTTGGTGTTGGAAAAAAAACCCAACCATATTTGGTTTGGTTTGGTTTTAACCAAACAAAGCCAAACCGAAACCAAACCAACCCGACATTATATGTATAGAAGTTTTAAATATATTTAATGCATAAAAATATTTATGGTAGTGTAGTTTATACATATAAGCTTTTTCATAGTTTTATCTTTTAATGCATTATTTCAAGCTTGAGCTTATAATTTTTGGATGCTCCATAAGTTTTATAATCCATAAATGTTAGTAACTCAAATAAATCCTAAACCAAAATCAAATCAATATTAATGCTAATAAAAGACAATCAATTCAATTGTACTATGCATGAAAATAGTGTTGGATATCTATTTTTTTAGTTTTTCCATGGTTTAGATAAAATGTATAACTTATTTTTCTTTGACTGGTTAGTCATGTAATAATACTACTTATTAGTCATAATTTTAAATTATGTTTGTTTTTATTATGACTTATTAATAATATTTATTTTATGCGATTTTATTTTCTTTATTGTTGAATATTTTAGTACAATGCCATGACTCATCTCATATTTTTGTTATTTTATTGAAAAACACCTTATATAGTTCTGTCTTACTACGATTAAAGAAATATTTGGAGCACAAATTTTACGTTTTGTGCTATGAAGACTTTATAAAAAATAAAAAATAAAAATCTGAGATTAAAAAACCCGACTTTTATTGGTTTTGTCTGGTATTTAAATTTAATAACCCGATACAATTGATTTGATTCAGTAATTAGAATATCCGAAGCAACCAGACTCATATGTACCCCTCTACATAATAGTGTTACTTTAGAAAGAATATGAACACAACTTGTAACTAGTAGGACCCCCAAAAGAGGAAAAAGTTCAAAAGGCAGAATAAATATAATACAATCGGGAGCAATATTGATAAACTCATAACACATAAATAATTCAGGGCTTGCAGATACCTTAGGTGAAATCTGCAATTTTTATGCCCTTATTAAAACTATACAAACGCGCGTGACCCGCAAAACCCAATAAAACATGGGACAGATCGGGCAACACAAGCATAACTAACTAGCTAGGTTGCTAAAATGTTTATAAAACTATATAGTATATATTACATATAAATAGGCAAACTTATACTATCTTTTAATTCACTATGATTCTACTAGGAAGGAGAACTGGTGGTATATGCACTTCTTGGAAACTACTCTCGCAAGTCATAAGTTTCACTACAGAACGAGCACTTAGGCTATACCTTTTTTGAGCTTCCATAAATCCCTTGCTAAGAACATGTTGAATCCAATCTTCTACTTTCTTGCTATCTGTAAAACATGCTGCTGCCAGAATTTGTTCCAATACTTTCGTGTCCATCTCTAGCAAACATTCTGGACCTACAATTTTGTGGAACCATAGTCTGATCTCTTTCAAGAGCTTCTCAGCCAGTGAGTCGAAATCAAATGGCCTGAAAATCACCGTCTCATCAAATTGTGCAAATAATTCTTTCAACCATGAGTCGCATCCTGAATCTCCATTAAATGTGTCATAATTTTCACTCTCTTCAGCTGGAAGATTCAAATCTAGGCATGTATTTGACGCCTTGTGTGCTCGTTTGGCTATCTCCGAGCTTCCACATTGCTGATCTACACGTTCGCTTGAACCAGCAAGCTTTCTTTTATTCACAGTAAGCTTTCTAGTTGTTACTAATGTACTTGAGTTGGGACTTTTGACATCATCTGCAAGATCAAATGCTATTAGCATCTGGATTTGCAATCCTTTAGCTGCCAATATATCTTCCTCACTATAGTCATGAGATGTCTCTTTGGTAGAATGAAGAGTTGTTTCTTCATCTAATCTTGATGATGTTGTCACAAAGATTGCATTAGCTATGCTAACTTGTCTACCATGAGAATCAGAAAATCGACCCGTCTTAACAGCCTGGGACAAGCTTTTCTGAACGAGTAAGTCAGCTTTATCGACGTTTTCAAGGAAAACAACAGATAAGGGGTTGTTCCTCAATTTATCAGCAACATAATCAATAACATGCTTCCCTCTGAATTTCACATCATATCTGTTCAATACCTGGAGATCAAACAACCCGACTTCGTCCTGGAGACTTAGATCCACAGAGATTAGGTTGTTCGTGCTTCCATATAGAATCTCCGCCAATGCAATCACAACTTTCTTCTTACCAATCTTATCAGGTCCAAGGAAATTGAGCCATATGTCCCCACGATGTATGCAATGGCTTCTTTCGTTTCTACTTCTGCACCGAGCTATTGTTTGGCTAATAGCATTTACAGCTTCCTCTTGCCATTCGACCTTTTCCATAAGAGCCGCGTATAGCATCTTGAAATCTTTTGGATCCAATTGCTTGTGGAGACACTGAAGAGAATTAGAAGATGGCGATAGTGGGGACCGGTTAAAGAAACTCCCCGAGACCACCTCAGCACTTGCAGATACATCGGATGATATATGATGTGCTTGATTGATGCTACTCGGAATTGTCAGCTGCTCTTGTTCTTTGCCTGGAGAAGTAGAGGCCACACACAAACCTAAATCTGTTGTCACTGAAGTTACAGAGGCTGGAGAGTTGAGGCCACCCTCATCGATACTTTTTGAAGGCGTTTCACTAAACTTGGAGAGAAATTTATCATTGCCGGTCTCTGATATCATACCTAAAGGACTGCTTTCATTTGATGAGGAAATTGTTAACATGCTGGAATTCATATTCTTCCTGCCAGTTTCTGCTGAAGATGCATTTGTGTGGCCGCTTTTGTGGTCGTTGATGCTTTCTTTTTGGTCTTGATCAACAACTTGAAAGCCTACAACAGATGGAACTTGAGAACCCAACGGAAAACTGCTAGTCTTGGGTAATGGTTGATTGTAATGTAAACGCTGACAGAGATTGTCCCATTTTCTCTGCAAACCAGCAACTTTGGCACCAAATACCATTTTATCATCTTTGGCCTGCACTGAAGATATATAAAGAAGTTATTACATGATTAGACCGGAACATTGTGAAGATTGCCATAAGGTGTATTTGGTACAAAAGCTATTTTTCAAGAAAATTTGTTACATGAGAAGGTTATTTTCTGGTGTTTGGTTACCCAAGAACATGTTTTCCGTCAAAGAGGGAAATGACTTCTCAACTTGGAGGTGGACGTCCTTTTTCTTACAACTATAATTTTTTAATTTTTTTTTATAACTAACAATATTGTTACCAAAATTGAGCGTGATGTACAGAGGATAATACAACTATTTTAACTTTTAGTTTCATCTTACTCGCTCTAATTGACACTTAAATTTTATTATTGATCTTTATAACTCAATATTTCATCAGAACACTCTTTAACAAAACAAACTCCGATTTACTAATATTATTATTAAACTTTATTATGCACTTTTTCCAGATTTGTTTTTTACTCACCGACCTAACACTGGAAAATATTTATCATAGAAAATGATTTCGGCACACCAAACACGCTCGCGGTTAAGTAATTCTGAAATCTCTAGGCACACAGTTCATATATAACTCCAGATCAGTTGAAGCGTCGAAGAGAAAACTGCTGAACCTAAACAAAAGGAATAGAAGGTTCATGAAAACTGTTATCTATACATTTTTGTATGTGCATATGTATACATATACATAGTTTGAGCTAAAAATAACAAGTTCAGTTGAACCTACATAACGAATCCAAGAGCCTTATTTGTCTAATATTGTGCTAGTACTAGAAAAATAGAGAAGTTGACTAGTATAATTGAGAGAAACACAGACCTTCATAGAGCGGAGTTGATCAGTCATTTGCAACCAAGAAGGCAGACTTGATTGGCAGTGATCTGCAACTGAAACACTGCTAAATCCAGTCTTTGAGAGTGTGTTTATCTCTTGTTTGCATTTCTCATTGCAGAGGTGACAGCGGGATGCACTCTGGTATGAGCAGCTAATTAACGGGCTTTTAATATCATGATCAGCAGCTGCTGCTGAAAAGAATCCTCCAAACGGCACAAACGATTCCATCAAGCTGTGAAGCCAAATGGGAACTTTTAATGAGCAACTTAATTTCTCACATAAACTATTTCTGTCTCTCCTTTAAAGTAATTTTCAATTTTCACCTACACTATTTTCATGAATAGAAGCTTCATCTTTTTTTTTCTTCTGAATTTTGAATTACAACAACAATAACAACCCAGTATAATCCCATTAGTGGGATCTGGGGAGGGTAATGAGTACGGAGACCTTATCCTACCCTGGGGTAGAGAGACTGTTTCCAATAGACCCTCGGCATCCTTCCCTCCAAGAACTCCCGACCTTGCTCTTGGGGTGACTCGAAATCACAACCTCTTGGTTGGAATTAATATTCACAAATTTCCGGCTTCAACCTCAGAATTTGTTAGCTTCAACAAGAATATCCTCAATTATTAACCAAACTGGACAGTCTAACTTCCTTAACTAAAACTATTAGTAACTCTTTATTCTTTCATTTAACATATCAACCTATTAATAACACTAAATAATTTGTCTTTTAAAGAATTCATTAAAACTATAGCTCTGATGTTCGAGCCGCGGAATTAGACATTAATGTTTACTTTAGGGTAGACTCTTGGGTGCGGCCCTTCTCCAACGCATGTGTTAACGTGAGATGCTTTGTATGTCGGACTGTCCTTTTTTTTAAAATTAAAAGTTGTCCAAATGTCTCACATTTCTGCTTGGACTTATAGGTCCTGCATTTGAATCGTGGAAGCCACCACTAATACTTGTATTAGGGTAGACCGTCTACCTCACACCCTTTGGGGTGTGGCTCTTTTCCGCATACTATATTAATACGGGATGCTTTATGCACCGGGTGTCCTTTTTAAAAACTAAAAGTTGTCAAAAAGTCTCACATGTCTACTTGGACTAGTCCTTCACTAGTATCGGACAAGAAAATGCAAACAAACTACACCACAGATAAAAACAACAGAATCAAAAAGCTAAGATATGCTGCGTGCATATCTAAAGTACATCATACTCAGTTCCACTTCATGGTAACAATAATTACTAAAGAAACCAAGTGAAATAATTTAACAATCTGAATATCTACTGGAAAGAGTTTTCAGCTTACCTGGATCTGGGAAATGATTCTTCCTTTGGAGGCCCTGAAGAAGTGATTGCCAAAATTTGCAAGTCCCAATCTTTCTCTATGTAAGGAAATCTATTCAAAATTTTCAAATATATCTCATACCTCTCCACCCACCCAATCAACCATAACTTGCCATGATAAATCTCTAATAAACTTATCAATTTGCTAACTATATACCTGCAAGAATCAATAGAAGTATCATCTCTTGCTAAAACTTTTAAATCTCCATAATTTACTACGAGACCAGACCCTATACTATGCATCACTATAGTTCCAATTTCCTCAAACTTCAACTTCACTAATTCCTCATTATATTCACCTGTAACAAACCTCAATATCTCATTCTCAATAGAAATCACACTCAATCCACATACCTCAAGGGGAAGAATTCCTCCTCCTTTTTTCATCTCTACCATTTCCAAGAAACTGTTCATAGAACCATGTGCAAAAGTACCAAGAAGCAGTGGATTGTTTCCTCTATTCTTGATAAAAACCTCCCCAATTCTCCTGCAATCATCTTCTCCCCCACTAAAACTCAAGAAAGGGAAGCTAAAATTACGGTTATACGAATCCGTTTGACTGCTTAAATTACACATAAACAAGGGTGGTGTTCTGAATCTTGAATATCTGAAGAGTTGATGAACAGGCCTAAGAATAGCAAGCTTAATATCACAACTCCTAAAACCAGCTTCACCAAATACTCTGCTCACAACAGGATCATCAAGTACAGAAATGATGAGATTCTGAAGCTCAACTTTAACTACTGGAACTGAAGAACAAGAAGCTGACTGATTCTGCTGTTGCAGTTGCAGTTGCTGATAAAAATTGAAATTCTCCGGCTGTCGTCTTTGGTTCGCTTGAGACCGCTTTATGGCAGCCATGAGAGAATTCGAAACAGGTGGATCGTCGATCTTGTTAGGCGACGAAGGTAACCGATCCATTGACACCCCTAAACAGAGTTCTAGAGCTTTGAATTGGACGCGTACGGAGTACGCATGGTTACGTGTACGCGAACACGCCTCACGTAAACATGAAGAAGGAAGAGATAATAAGGAAGATATGAAATGAAGAGATGTAGTTTGAGTGTGGCCGCGACGAGCTGCTACGGCCACAGCATCGTCGAGGGTTATGGCTGCCTCTTGTGTCAAGCATTGCTTGGCACTACTAACTGGCGTTGGCATCTCCGGAAGATTAAAATACAAAGTCTTTGTTGTTGTTGTTGTTGTTGTAGGGGTAAACGTGAACACAAAGTACGGAATTCTTGAAATGTCACTTAGTAGTATCAAGAAAACATTAAATATAGGAGTAAAAGCTACTAGCACAAAAGAGCTGACAACAAAGTACTAACAATATATATATATATATATAATGTTATTTGCTTCTGAAATATCTCATGTTGGTATTAGTACAAGTACGGAGTAGTTTAGTTATATTAAATACTATAAGAAAGAAAGAAAGAAGGAAAGAAGGAAAGTTGAGAAATATGGTGGCAGAACCTGTTAATAGAAACATCAAGTGTATCCATCACATGGGGGTATTCTTGTGTTATTTATGGGTAGGAGAGGAAGGAAAGAGAGGTCCTAGGAGGGAGATGGTGGGGTTAAATGTTTGTTTGTTGATGGTGCTTCACACTGTTAGTGGCTGCTGTTGGTGTTGGTGGTGGGGAGACTTGTGATGGTTATATCAGTAGGGGACCATTTTTTTAGACACAACACAAGGCAAGTGTAGGCGGTAACTGATTATACTACTCCCAATTTGCGTGATATTCTTTCCTTTTTTGTCAATATCTTCTAAAGTTATTGTCACAAAAATATCTATCTATCTATATATATAGCTTATTTTATACCACAAACTTCAATAATCATTAGTAATATTTTTTTCTTAAACTTAGTGTTCAATCAAACACTATCACATAAATAGTACATTTGAAATCTTTGTGAACTTATTATATTTATTACTTATAATTCTTGTTACTAGGGTACCAATATATACTCAGTGTATCATGAGTCATGACAGTGAGAGAGAGATGCTGAGTCCACTCATTAAGTAATGGGCCAAATAGGACTCTAACGTCACTTTCTACTTGTAGTATGGTCTATTTCTAGTGCAGCAATACACAAACCGTTTGCATCCAAATGTATGTGAATGGTATAAAACTGTGTCAAGAAGTTAAGTCAAGAAGCATCTTAATCCTGTTTCGCAAAATCAGTCCAAACATATTTTTAACGTAGTGCAATAATGTTCGCTTTGGATCGTATTCACTTAATACTTCTCGAAAAGTCTCATACTTTTAAAATTATCACTACACTTTATATACAATTTATTTTCATTAATAACTTCTAATATGAGACTGTGTTCTTCGTACCCAACATATCTCTAAAAATATTGTGCCGATTCTTAAAATATTGTTTGAGAGCTTCTTTTCTTCTGTCTAACTTTCTTTATTCTTCAAGAATCAAGGTTCCACTGTTTTACAAAAGCAACCTAATTCCAAATATTTTTGTAATCTTGGTTTCTGTAAATTCAATTTAGCAATAATGAAAGATACTCTACTGGTCATTAGCATAATATTGTTGACTTAGGCAAAATACCAATAGCCTCAAAGAGTTTCTTCTTTATTATTTCCTCCACTAGTTAGCATAATTATAATGAGGTATTCTTTACTGCACTGTAATCATTAGTGTTGATCACTTCGTGCATTCTTGAAGGTAAAGGTAAATTTCTACTATTAATTTTTCTTTTGCTAATTCAATGAGCTAATTATACCATAAAGGTCAGAGGAGGAATGATTTGACAACAAAAAGAAGCGACCAAAGTCGTCAACTGTAGACTCCCTTGTCATCTTCCCATTTGCACAAAAAGTATTTGATTCGGAATGCCTTACACTTTCTATTAACATTATGAGCACTTATGTGAAAGAATGTAAGAATCCTTTTGACTTTCGTTAGAGCACTTTGAGATTCATTATTAGTTTAAATGTTTCTAGGGGTTTGCAAGTAAATTCAGATAGATAAAGTTATAATTTTTAGATAGATAAAAATTAATTTACAGCAATAGAGGATCTAGACATAACATATCAATATAATCTTGTGTTTGTATTGAGATACACATATAGGGTGTGCTTTGTAGAGTGGAAAACTTTATCTCAAAAACATTTTTCAAATTTTTCATATTTGGCTGAATTAAATATTCTAAAACAATTATCTTATGAACTCATTTTTCTTCAATTTTAGAAAATTAACTCTCCTACTAAAAGTAAATTTGTTTTGAAACTCACTTTCAATACTCCCCATCCACACCGCCACCCCATTTAAACCCCGCCATCCCCAGCCCCTTGACCTACCTCCCGCCTGTTAAAATTATACCCCACTTATACACGAGAGGAGGAGTAAATAGTGTATTGACCAATTAGAATTCTCAACCAGTAGTTTACATTTTTCTCATAACCTGGTTCTTAAACTGGTTCTTGTAATTCTTGTAATAAATACGAAAAATAAAGAAAACAAGAATTGTACGTGGAAAACTTACTCAAGGGAGTAAAAACCACGAACCCAACTTTGGAATTTTTCTTACAAACTTAACTAACAACAACGAGCAACTTCAGGTTATAAAACTCTTTTATAATATAAGAGACTAAATCTAGTCACTCACCAGCCTACAATCAAATTGATCGTAGCTACTCACTCCAAACTAATATTTTACTTTAGAACAAAATATTGCCACTCAAAGGTTCTTACAAATAGCTTCTAATACAAGCAGAGTAAAATTACAACTCAAAATACCTATTACAAGATCAAGAAAATATGAACTAAACTTGAATCAGTCTCTAGAATTGTGTTCTTCAATTTGTCTTACTCTTAGTTCTTGCAAAGTTACTGCTCACAAGAAGGATCTATCAGATTTGTGTGTAGGTGCGCAACCCTTGCCAAAATAAACTCATCCTATATATATGAATACATAGTAGACGGCTAGGAATAAAAGATTGTTAACCAAGTTGCACAAAATCTCCTAATCCTAGTAAATAAAGGAAGTAAAAGGATTTTCCTTCGATCTTCCAAAGAAGTAAATTTTACTTCCACAAGTACTTCCGTAAATCTTGGCCTAAACTTGACCTAAAAAGATCTGCCAAGATTTTCTGACGTAATCACGTGGCTTTCAGGTTGACATAGTATAGATACATCTTTGTCTTGCGTGAAAGTGAATTCCATTCTCGCTAAGACTCTGAGCTGTACAAGAATCACCAGTAGACCTAAGGGCTAAGCCTCAACAGATAACATGTTTGTTGATCATCAAAACTCAATTTCCAACAAAAATTCCCCCTTTTGATGAAAAAAAATAACTGAACACGAACCAAAATATTCACTTTCCCCTTTGGCATCATTGAAAAGATAAAATAAGGTTAACTAGCAGTTTTATGGCCACCAGGGCTACACAATATTCAATCAAGTAAAAGACATCCAGAACAGTCAATCTATGGATGCTAGCCATCAAAAAGTAGAAATATTAATGCAAGATATGAATCGCCAGGGAAAAATTGTAAATTAGTTAAGGCATCATCATCAATCCATAAAAACCAAGTCATAATTGTTAATTACATGGCCACAAAACAAGTTTAAATGAATGGAAACTGCATAAGAAATGAGGTCTAAAGGAGTTTGGGACTCTGAATAGACGGGGATGGCTGGGCTGGATGAGTAGGTGTGAGGCTAGATGACTATAGATGTGCCACTAAAGTAGCTAGATTTTCGAAATTCCAGTCCCTTTCTCTACTCAAGTCCTCCTATAGATTTTGACTAATATTCTTTATTCTGACAATCTCTGCAGCTTATATCTCGACCTATTATTGTAGGGCTAATATTTATTATTGAAGTTATGAATTTTTAGCACTGTCAGGAGAGCCACCAGCAGGAACAAGTTCCTCTTCAGCCTCCTCTTTATACCCACAGCTGTTCAAAATTTCTTCCCCAAACTCATTCAGCATATTTGCATATTTCCACTTGCTGACTGGAGTTCTAAAGTGAGCAATTACCTCAGACAAAAAGAACTCATAGGGAATGGAATGCTCACTCTTGGACATATTTGCCGCTCTAACTATGTGGTTGATCATTACCTCATGCAAGTTAATCTTTTCTTCCTTCTTCAGTAGATCCATATAGGTCATGTCAAGAGCATTGATTTTATGTCTCCTTTTCGACCTGCTTGTTACCACTCTTTCAACTACATTGCAGTGGATAAAGAGTTTCACTACTTCTTGCCAAAATCTTATGTGTTATTTTAGAAACAGGGTCTTCCACCCTTGTTTCTCCATTTTTTCGACTAGTTTTTTGATTCCATATTTATTGACAACGGAGATTATATTTTCTCTCAACATATTGGCCTTAAAAAACCTCAAGAGCCTCAAATTAATATCCAACGACACCTGATTCACGTAGCTTTCTTTTTTCCTTTCCTCATTTTCTAAAGCTATTTCAAAATATGCAGCCTCGACCTGCTTTTTGCTTCCCTTGGTATATGACCTTTTGCCGGGGGAGGATTGGAAGCAAAAGCTCCCTCCTTTTCAATTCTAACTGGTTTTCTAGTTTCCCTCACTAATCTTGTCGTTTTTGGGATCTTTGGAGGGGAACCTGATCCAGTTCTCAAGTCCCTCTTCTTTCCTTTCTTCCCCTAATGTATTCCCATATACAAATACCGGGGGCACATCATCCTCATCGTGATATACTAGCTTAAGACTAGTTGTTTATATTGACTTTGAGATCTCTCTTTTCCCAGAGTTGGTTCATTGACAGAAGAGGAAATAACTTCAGACATAGGGTTATCAGCTGGTACCTAATTTGTCTATGCATCTTCACCACCAGTTTCCTCCTTTATTACTCTTTCATTGTCAGTCAGGGGAGCAACTGCAGACTCATGGTCATCAATTGTGCTCTATCTTCCTCTACAGGTCCTATTTGCGTATCAGGAATTAGATCTTCCACTATCTCCTCTCTAACAAACCTAGAATCAGGTCCTTGTTTCCTCTCAACTGAGGTTCCAACTCCCACACATGGTTCCCCCTGAGTATTAGTACCCAAGTGCTCATCCACAACCACATTTCCTTCCTTTTCAGAATACTCCATAGTACCAACAATGCTAGATTCATCAATTGTTCCCCTTTGTTCACTCACACCTTCGCCAGGCTCAACCTAGATTTTTCTCTACTTGTTGTTTCCACATATGTACTTTTTAAATCACTAGTAGTGGGTTTTTTAGTTATTATCTCGGCATTTGATATGGGAGGATTTGGTTTCGCCCGTGTTTCCTCCTCGTTTGAACTGGCATCTGGATCCTTTCCCATTTGTATTCTCTTTTCTCTTCTCCCTCTCTCTCTCCCTTTTTCTCTCTCTTGTTGGGATTCTACCTGCACACACTGCTTATCCTTCTCTGTCAGTGGTTTCTTTTTGACGACCATCTTCTTCATCAATGTGGTTGACTGACTTGCAAGAGATTTAGGCAAGACAAAAGGATTTTGGGTGGTTTGAGATCGAATTCTGAGTGCTCGCGATTTAGGTTTGGAGTTTAAAATTCTAGGCATGCTAATTGCTGATTTAAGGGGAGTAATGGGCTAGGGTTCAAGCAAGAACTTAAGGAGAGGGTTGAAGTTGGAAAGAATTAGGTCTTTTTTTTGTGTATGAGGGAGTGAGTGTGTGAGAGAAAGAGAGAGAGAGAGAGAGAGAGAGAGAGAGAGAGAGAGAGAGATGAACTATTTTGACTTGAAAGGAAGTAATTTGACTGCAATGGCAGTGACATATGGATGGTTCGACTTTAGGGAGCTTAGGGTGGTGTGTGATTTAGGCAGGAATTTGGGATAGCAGACATGGCACAAGTAAACGCAGTATATGACGTCATCTAAGTAGATAGTGAATGTGTACCTGTATATAGAAGACCCTGGGTATTTGCTTGGTTCATCCTATTATGCAAGGAATCTCCATTCTTGACCGTAAGGGTAACATCATTAGACTTTTGCAAGAATATGCTTTCCTTGGTCTGAAGGCATACGTATTACAATATAAAACTAAAAAAGACATTTAACCAGCACTTAGACCATTATTTTATTTATTTCTATACAATCATTTGGGGAGTAATAACATAAGTGATCATAAGAACTTAATCAAACCAAGATCCAAGCTTTTTTGTCAAAAGCAGCCCGATTGAGTTCCTTAGTAAATATGTCAGCAATTTGATCTTCTGTGTTATAGAACTACATGCTGATTAGGCCCTTTTCAGAATTACCCCTTAAGAAGTAATGCCAAATACAATGTGCTTTGTTCTCATATATTGAACAAGATTCTTGAAAATTTTGATGGAACTTGTGTTGTCACAGTAGATTGGTACATATTCATATAAGATGCCATAATCCTCCAGTTGTTGTTTAATCCATAGAAGTTGAGCACAATAAGAAATACTAGCTACATATTCAGCTTCAGGAATGGAGAGAGCAATTGAATTCTATTTCTTAGTAGCCAAAGAAACTAAGCGAGGACCAATGAAATGAGCCATTCCAGATATATTTGTTGTCCATTGAATACCCAACATAGTCTGCATAAGCAAATCCAACAAGCTCAAAGCTTCCACTTCTTTGGCACCAGGACCCTAGGTCTTGACTCGCTTTTAAGCACCTGAGAATTCTTTTGACTGCTTTCATGTGAGATTCTTTAGGACTAGATTGGAACCTGACACATACTCCAATACTGTAGATAATTTCTATCTAGTTAGCAGTTAAGTACAAAGGATAACCTATGATACCTCTGTACCTCTTTTCATTCTCAGGCTCCATGTTCATCCTTGTCTAATATGGTAGTAGTGGCTATGAGTGTGACTTGATTTTGCATATTTCATTTCAAATCTTTTCAGTAACTCTTTTATGTATTTTTGTTGATGAATAAAAGTTTCTTGAGAAGTTTTCTTAATTTACAACCCCAAGAAGAAATTTAACCCACTCATCATGCTCATTTCAAATTCTTTACCCATCAGTCTTGAGAACTCCTTGCACGAAGCTTCATCAGTGGCACCAAAGATAATATCATCACATATACTTGTACAATCAAAATGTTTTGCCCTTCTTCCTAAGAAACAAGGTATTATCAACTTTTTACCTTTGATAAAGCTATTTTCAACGAGAAACTTATACAATCTCTCATACTAAGCTTTGGGAGCTTGTTTTAGCCCATAAAAAGCCTTGTCTAGATTCTAAACATTATCTTACATCCACGGCAATTGAAATCCAGGAGGTTGAGACGCATACACTTTCTCCTTGAGGTAGTCATTTAGGAATGCACTCTTCATATCCATTAAGTATTGTTTGAATTAAATGTAAGCTGCAAAGGCAATCAACATTCGAATGGACTCCATCTTTGCCATTAGAGCAAAAGTATCATCATAATCTATCCCTTCTTTCTGATTGTACCCTTGGACCACGAGTCTGGCCCCGTTTCTTGTTGCAGTTACCTATTCATCCAATTTAGTTTTGAAGACTCATTTTGTTCTAATAACTGTCATATCCTTAGGTCAATTGATGTAATTCCTCCTGCATAGTCACTATCCAATTCGCATCCTGTAAGGCTTCATTAGCATTCTTTGGCTCAATAGTAGATACAAAATCATTGAATGCACAAAGATTTTTGAGAGATGATCTGATATGGTTCCCTGATTCGGAGTCAGAGATTATGTTTTCAAGAGGATGAGAACTCTGATATTTTCAGGGATTTCTCTGAGGTTGTTGACCTTGTTAATTTAGAGATCCAGAAGGAGGAATTTGCTCATTTTGAGAACTTAAGGGAAGAATATGTTCTTCTAACCCATTTCTTCTTTCTCATCAAGTGAAATTAAGGTCCCCCCGAATGTGATGCTTCATTTCACCGGTGTTGGACTCCGTTTCCCCATGTTTTTCACTTTCAAGATAATTTCCTCGGCCATTAAGATCAAACTTCTCTTTTCTTACAGGACCAAGCTCTTGATCATCATCACGGACATGTTTCTCAATAAAATGATCGAATTCATCAAATACAGCATGCACATTTCTTCAACACACATAGTTTGTTTATTAAAAACTTTATATGCTTTACTATGTGGTGAATAACTCAAGAATACCCCCCATCACTTCTAGCATCAAATTATTCTAGAGCTTCCTTGCCATTATTGTGAATATAACATTTGCAACCAAAAGATCTAAGATGTGATTCATTAGATTTTCTTTCTTTAAGTAATTTATAGGGAGTTTTCACTGGCAGAGATCTAACCATGCCTCTATTTAGGAGGTAACATGTAATATTAATAGCTTCTGCCCAAAAACTCTTGGGGCAGTCCACTAGATATTAACATGGTTCTCCCCATATCTTCTAGTGCTCTATTCTTTCTCGTACTACTGCATATTTTTGAGGAGTTCTGGGGATAGAGAAATTATGATCAATACCATTCATGCTACAGACTTCAGCAAACCTAGCATTTTCAAGTTCTGAACTATTGTCAGATCTAATGCTGACAAGCTAAAGACCCATTTTCGATTGTTTAGAGAAATTTGTAAAAACGTCAAAATTTCATCTTTATTGGAAAGAAACAAGGTCCAGGTATATCAAGAGTAGTCATAAACTATAAGCAGAATGTACTTTTTCCACCTTTACTCATAACCCTCATGAGACCATAAAGGTCCATATAAAATAGCTCTATGGGTCTGGAGGTACTAACAACTTTCTTAAATTTAAAAGTGGATATGACATGTTTGCCTCTAACACATGCATCACACACTTTATCATTTTTAAAGCTAATTTTTGGAAATCCAAAAACTAGGTCTTTTGAGGCCAGTTTATTAAGCTGAGCCAAACTCGCACGACCTAGTCATCTATGCCAAAATAAGGGATCATCATCAAGAACACTGGGACATGTAACCTCATTATCTAGTAGAAACATAATGGATGCAATGTATACATTGTGATATCTCTTTTCTTAAGTATTGTCTCACCAGATTTCACACTTGTGATAAGACACTCAGCAAATTGTAATTCAACCCATTTACACAGTACACATGTTTTATAGCTTGAGAGGGTAACTTACCAATCTTACCTATTCCTGTGATTTCACCTTTCTTACCATTCCCAAAATTCACACTCCCTTCTTGGAAGACTATTAGTGAGAGAAAATATTTCTTTTTTCTAGTCATGTTCCTTAAGCAGCCATTATCAATATACCAGTCTTGGTTGCTCCCTCTCACTTTAGCCTACAAAATAGATTAGGGTTTAGATTTAGAAACCCAGACTAGCTTGGTTCCCCACTTGTGATTACAACAACAACAATAACCCAGTAGAATCCCATTAATGGGGTCTGAGAAGGGTAGTGTGTACGCAGACCTTACCCCTACCCCGAAGGAGTAGAGAGGCTGTTTCCGAAAGACCCTCGGCTCAAAAAAATTCAGGTGCAAAGCAATACCATGAAATTCAGAAGAAAGATGCAAAGCAAAGGGAGAGGGGAGACAAAGGGAAGGGGGACAATATTAGTACCGCCACAACAATCATAAGAAAAATAAGAACACCGTGAAATCCAGAGGAAAGAGGCAAAGCAAAAGCGATAGCTAGTAAATAGGACATACACTAAAAAGCGAAATAGTAAGTCACAATATTGGCACTAGCTATCTTAGACAAAACCCCTAAATGGCTAGTCCCACAATGGTACGAAGTACGGCATGACTCAACTACCTCCTAACCTACAACCCTAATACTCGACCTCCACATCTTTCTATCAAGTGTCATGTCCTCAGAAATCTGGAGCTTCGCCATATCCTGCCTGATCACCTCTCCCCAATACTTCTTAGGCCGCCCTCTACCTCTTCTCGTGCCCTCCACCACCAGCTGCTCACACCTACGTACCGGAGCATCTGGGCTTCTCCTCTGAACATGTCCGA
>AWOL01S0044056.1:48052-107519 GCA_000715115.1 Nicotiana otophora | reverse complement strand
AAAAAAAAAAAAAAAAAAAAAAAAAAAAAAAAAGAAAAAAGCGAGAGATAATATTAGTATCACAACAACACTCATAAGATAAATAGCAATACCATGAAATTCAGAAGAAAGATGCAAAGCAAAGGGAGAGGGGAGATAAAGGGAAGGGAGACAATATTAGTACCGCCACAACAATCATAAGAAAAATAAGAACACCGTGAAATCCAGAGGAAGGATGCAAAGCAAAAGCGATAGCTAGTAAATAGGACATACACTAAAAAGCGAAATAGTAAGTCACAATATTGGCACTAGCTATCTTAGACAAAACCCCTAAATGGATAGTCCCACAATAGTACGAAGTAAGGCACGACTCAACTACCTCCTAACCTACAACCCTAATACTCGACCTCCACATCTTCCTATCAAGTGTCATGTCCTCAGAAATCTGGAGCTTCGCCATATCCTGCCTGATCACCTCTCCCCAATACTTCTTAGGCCGCCCTCTACCTCTTCTCGTGCCCTCCACCACCAGCTGCTCACACCTCCGTACCGGAGCATCTGGGCTTCTCCTCTGAACATGTCCGAACCATCTAAGCCTCGCTTCCCGCATCTTGTCATCAATGAGAGCCACATGCACCTTCTCCCGAATATCATCATTCCTAATCTTATCTATCCTAGTGTGCCCTCACATCCACCGCAACATCCTTATTTCTGCTACTTTCATCTTCTGGATATATGAGTTCCACTTGTGATTAAGAGGATGAATCAGATATCTTTTAGTCTAGCTTGGTAAGTTAGGCTTCATCATAAAAGAAGTTTTCCTTTCCTTTTGGTTTCGCACTGGAACCTTTTAATTTTGAGCATTGAACATATTTAAGAAAGTTTTCATGTAGTGAACAGTATTACCACAATGTGTATATAACTCACTGGGTGCATAAGCTACATACTTAGGATGAACCTAGGGAGATGTTTTCAGTAACCTAACCCAGTTTCATTTCTGCTATAGTTTTGGTTCAGCCATTATAGAGCTTTTGAGGACCTGTCCCACTTGGAGAATCTAGTAAGTTCATATGTAGCCTTGTTCAGGTCCTCTTGAATTATTTTATTTTATTCAACTTAGTTGTATAAACTTTTGTTGGTCAATTTTAATTCCTTTTCAAGGGACTCTTGAATATAACTGATGTCACCTTTTTCTTGCAATTATGCTTTCTTTATTTTCTCATTTTCAAAATTGAGTGCTTCAATTTCAGATTTTAAAATAAAATCTTATTTTTCCTTTTTGAGTTCACACATGCTGAATTCAAGATTGTGGAATATAAACTTAACATCTAGAAAATAATTGAATAATTCTTCTTACGCCACTCAATTTTTCAATACAATTAATTAATAAGAGCACCATGGCAGACAACCTTTTCAAAATAAATAAATAAAGATTTATCTTTAAGGTCCGGGATATTTACCTCCTCATTTCTAGCTTCAGAATGAGAGCCAATCATGGCCATTATGGACATACTATCTTTAGTGTAAACTTTTTTCAAAATAAGTGTTTATCAAGACCATTGGTGTCATATCTGAGTGAGTTTCTTCATGCATTGGAAGCATCCTTTCACAGATTTCACTAGGAGTATTGCATGTTGAAATCCTATTTATCTCCCCAAGACAAAGAACATTGTACTTAATCAACTTAGCCTCAATTGTTTTCTCTAGCATCATCTTGCCATAAGCATTGAATTCTTCTTCCGCTTTGGCAACTTCTTCTCCTTTGCCAACAATATTTGTTGGCATAAAAGGTCTGAGTCATAATTATTCATAGGTCAAAGTCCTCAGCTATCATAAAGTTTTCCATTCTATCCTTCCACTAACCAAAGTGCTGTCCAGTGAATGAGGGGCTGGCGATTTATTAGGTCTTATTCTGGCCAGGTTTGTTGACCATTCAGTCATAACAAACAAGGACAATGGCTTATCTGTCTCTTCATCTTCCCATGGTTTTCGTCACTGTCCATATGCAACCTGGAATGCTTGCTTTATGGCCTCCTATGTAGCCTTCATTTTCACTACCTGAGCTTTATTGTAATTAGAGCCAGGATCACAGTCCTTCTTTAGGTCCTTGTTCTATTTCTTGACGTGCTTATTTTCCCAGTCAATTTTTCACTGTGGACAGTCCTTGACTATATTGTCAAGCCTCCCACATTTATATCATCCAATGAAGTTTGTCCTTTCTAGAGCCTTTGATTTACTGTCTCTCTTTCCAGTTCCTTTTAAATTTTTCAAAAACCTCTTAAATTACCTAGTCAGTAGACTTGTATCAATTTCTTTGTCTTTATCAAAACCAACATCTTCGGATGCCTTGAGTATCAGTCCTTTGTCTCTCTTGGAATAATCTTTCTCCAATTCAATTTTTCTCATCTCATTTGTTCTGATTTCCAACTAGTTTATCCAGAGTAATTCTACTCAATTTATTTGCTTCTTGAATTGCTATAACTTTGCTTTCCTACGAGGCAGAAAGTATTGTGAGAACTTTTCTCACCAACTGCTCAGATATAAAAGTCTTCCTAAGTGATCTCAACTCGTTTGTAATGATTGTGAACCTAGTGATATCTTGGATTAGATCAAAGTCTGTCACAACCCAAAACCATCACCAACCGTAATGGAACCTAACCCCACTTGCTATGCAATACAATCAAAATATTGCTGAAAATAATAACAGATACAGAATAAATAAGTCTTTAATGTAAACAAAGATAATACCAAATTAATACAAAAAATTCTCAAAAAACCTGTAACATTGAGTCATGAGCTCTAATGTACGAATACAAGTGTGCTAATGCAATATACTTCCTGAAATAGAAAGAAACTCTAAGATATGTGTTTATAAAGAAGCTCTACCTCGAGTCAACAACCGCAACAATGACAACTCAGCTCTCAACACTCAGTCGGGCCCGACTCCTAGATCTGTACAATTAAGCACAAAGTTTAATATGAGTACAACCGACTTCATGTACTCAGTAAGTATCGTGACTAACCTCGGTAAGATAGTGGTGAGAGTTATCAATGATACTTACGTACAATTCATGAATATACATGAACACATCAACAATACTGAAATCCAAGCATAAAGTACATCTATGGCCATCGGTGCACATAGAGAAAATATGCACAAATATCGTAAACTAACTAACAATTCAACATATAGATATCAAATAACTCGTCAACAGTTGCATATAGATAAGATATGCATGAATAAACAAGTCAAGCTACATTGATTTACATATAGATAAGATATGCAACATGAATCAGTCCACCAATTGAAGCAGCATATACAGAAGATTTGCGTAAAAGCCATACATACAATCCAGAGCTAGAATATACCGAAGATATGCGTAAAAGCCATATATACATTCTAGAGCTAGCATATAGAGAATATATACAATATAAATTATATATACATCCAAAGAGTTTGAATATAGAGAATATACAAAAAGTCCAAACACTGATAATATTTTCATAATTATGCCATCTGGGAGAAACATGAGAGGACGACCTTAGGGGGATAGATCCTTATCCATATGCTGCACGAACAACTCACGTGCAATAATCATAAGAATCACACAACCAACTCACGTTTTATACTAACTCAACCCACACATACCACTCACATGATGTCAATCCTGTTCATCTTACAGGAGGCATATACAAGACCACATGTATACAACAACAGGTATCAAATCACATACTCATGGATTGAGAAAAAATAGCATACTAAGGTGTATGCATATGTGAAGTGTATCACAGACCATATTAGGCTAGGCATAATAGAAGCCTAAAGTCTAATATGATCATAAATATATATAAAACTTGCATATATACTCGTCACCATACATATACGTCGCTTCCACACATTACAACTAGACAAATAAGGTCATATCCTTAGGGTTATTCCCCCACAACAAGATTAGGCAAGATACTTACCTTAATAAACCAAAATCAACCTTCCAAAATTGCCTTTCCATTGAAAATAACCTCCAATCAGCTCGAATCTAGCCAAATAACACTTAATAATGTTAAACAACATCAGAATAATAAATTCCAAACAATAAAGCTTTAATCTCTAATCAATTCTCAAAAAGTCGATAAAGCCAACCCCGAGCCCACATGGTCAAAACACGATTCTAGGGGTAGATCCCGTTTATCCATAACTCCAAGAGTCGAAATATGTATTGAATTCCCAAATCTAGTTCCAAATCACAGCTCAAAACCCCAATTTTTACTCTATTAAGTTGTAGGTAAAAAACCCAAATTGCATCTCAATATTCCATGTTTTAGGTGCTAAGAATCCATGTAGATTCTTGAAATACCTCTTAGTTGTGTACGAAAATCTTCGAGAAAAATCGCCCCTCTCCAAGTCTAGGTTTCAAAATATAAGAGAATGGGCAAAAATCCTTGAATGACAACTTAAATATACTACTTAGGGGTACACTTCGCGAACACGGTCCATGCCTCCCTCGTATTCGCGAAGCGTAAAATGCTTCCGCCATAATTTCTCCTTCAAAATTGCGGAAGACCCCTCGTGATGATGCACTACCTCCCCAGCCTTCCGTGAACGCAACCCTGCCTTCGCGAACGCGAAGGCCAAATTTCCAGTTCCCAGCTCACTATTCGCGAATGCAGTCCCCTTAGCGCAAATGCAAAGCATCACTACCACAAGTCATTGCGAACACGGCTCCCTAAGTGCGAACGCGAAGAACAAACAACCTCGAGCCCAACTTCTCCATCACGAACACGAGACACCTCTTGCGAACTGATGAACACCAGACACACTAGCACATCACCCAACTCCAAACATGCTTTGGGTGGTCTGAAACTCACTCGAGCTACCCGGGCCTCCGTCCAAATATACCAACAAGTCCATAAAAACTACCTGGACCTATCCTATGCTCCCAAACACATACAACATCATCACAACTATAAATCAAAGATCAACCCACAAGTTGCACTGCTCTTAAGTTCAGGAACTTTCAAACTTCCAACCAAGTGTTCGATTCAAGCCTAAACAATCCAGATCACAACGATACTGTGCTCATAAGTTCCATACAACAAAATAAACCTATTTCAAGTTTTGTAACAACATTCGGAGTTCAATAACATCAAAGTCAACTATCGGCCAAACTAAGAACTCTCCAATTCTTCAAATTGCTAACTTCTTGCAAATATTCTCAGAATCTTCTAGGAACCTCCAAATATTAATCTAAACATACGCCTAAGTCCAAAATCATCATATGAACCTACTGGAACCATCAAATCACCACTTTTACACAAATGTTATACCTTAGTCAATTCTTCTAACTTAAGACTTCCAAAATAAAATCTAAGTGATCCAATTCACTCCCGAACCCCATGAAAACCAAATCACCCATTCCCGCTAGTCACAAAATATCAAAAACACATACTGGAAGCATCAAATATGGGAATGGGGTTAAAATACTTAAAAAGACCGATCGGGTCATTATATTCTCCACCTCTTATATAAATATTCATCCTCGAACGAGTTTAGAAATGTATCTGAACTACTAAAAGGATGCGGATATCTGCTCTGTATATATGACTTAATCTCTCAGTTAGCCTTCTCACTTGGTTGGCCTCTCAAATGCACCTTCACCTATGAGATTTTCTTAGACTGAGCTTTGAAGCCTGTCAATCCAAAAATGGTCACCAGCTCTTTTTCATAAGCCAGATTCTCATCTAACTGCGCTATGCTAAAATCCTAAGCATGCAACTTGTCTTTATGATATTTATGAAGTATAGAAATATGAAACATCGAATGAACTCCCGAAAGACTAGGAGGCAAAGCAAGTCTATAAGCAACCTCGTCAACTCTCTCCAATACCTCAAATGGACCAATAAACCTTGGGCTCAACTTGACCTTTTTTCCAAACATTATCACACCCTTAATAGGTGAAACTCTAGGAAGAACCTTCTCACCTTCCATAAATTCCTCATCACAAATCTTCTTGTCCGCATAACTCTTCTTCCTGAAATGAGGTGTGTGAAGCCTTTGCAAAATCAACTTCACCTTCTCCAAAGTATCACATACCAAATTTATACCTAACAATCCAGCCTAACCAGGCTTAAACCAACCAACCGAATAACGTCAATACCTCCCATATAAGGCCTCATCGGAGCCATATGGATATATAGACATGTTGTTATTGTTGTAAGCAGACTCCACTAGTGGTAGAAACTAATAACACTAGCCTCCAAAATCAATACTGCACACTCTCAACATATTCTTAAGGATCTGAATAGTAGACTCGGACTGCCCATCCTTTTTGAGGGTGAAGTGCAGTGTTGAGCTCCACCCGCATGCCCAACTCACTCAGAACAACCCTCCAAAAGTGCAATGTAAACTGAGTGCCACATTTTGAAATGATAGAGACAGGTACACCCTGCAAGTGAACAACCTCTCTGATGTAGATCTGAACTAACTTCTCTGAAGTGTAAGAGGTCATAACTGGAATGAAATGTACTGACTTAGTCAACAGATAGTTAATGACCCATATAACATCAAACTTCCTCAAAGTCCGTGGCAAACTTACCACAAAATCCATAGTAATACGGGCCCCACTTCCACTCAAGTATATCAATCTTTTGAAGTAAACCACCTAATATCTGATGCTCATACTTGACTTGTTGACAGTTCAAACACCGTGAAACATGCCCAACAATGTTCTTCATCCTTCTCCACCAATAATGTTGCTTTTAATCACGATATATCTTTGTAGCACCCAGGTGAATAGAATACCGCGAACTGTGAGCCTCCTCAAGAATTAACTCTATCAAACCATCAACTTTAGGAACACAAACCCGACTTTGAAGTCGCATAATACCATCATCCCCAATAACCACCTTCTTAGCACCACCTCGCTGCACGATGTCTTTAAGTACGAACAAGTGTGGGTCATAATGCTGGCGAGCCTTGATACGGTTAAACAAGGACGACTGCACAACAATGGAAGCAAGAACTCTAGTAGACTCAAAAATATCCAATCTCACATATTTGTTAGCTAAAGCCCGAACATCCATATCCAAAGGCCTCTTCACATATGGAATAAATATCAAACTTTCCATGCTCTCCACCTTCTTACTCAAGGCATCTGCTATCACATTGTTTTACCTAGATAATACAAGATAGTGATATCAAAATTCTTCAATAACTCCAACCACCTCCAATGCCTCAAATTCAAATTCTTCTATTTAAACATATGCTGAAGACACCGATGATCAAGTAAAAATCACAAGACACACCATAAAAGTAGTGCCTCAAAATCTTAAGTGCGTGAACAATAGCCGCCAATTCCATATTATGGACCAGATAGTTCCTCTCATGGGCTTGAATTGGCATGGTGCATAAGCAATTGTCCTACCATCATGCATCAAAGTACACCTAAGGCCAACATGCAAATCATCACAATAGATAGTATATATCCCCGATTCAGAGGGCAATACCAAAACTGGAGTTGTAGTCAAAGCATTCTTAAGCTTCTGAAAGCTCTCCTTATACTCGTTAGACAATCTGAAAGGAGCACCCTTCTGAGTCAACTTAAGAGAGTAACAATTAAGCCGGGTGCCCGGAAAGAAAAACAAGAAGGCCAAAAATAAAAAGTGCAAATCATCTGCAGGATGCCTTCAAGTAAAGTATGAAAGAGGCGACCCATCAGTTGGATCTCTCAGCCACCCATGTAAGTATGAATACCTTGTCAGCTATAACCCTCAGGAATGGCCAAAACTGCCACAGAAAGATGCTAGACAAATCACCCCTAGTTGTGGGATCATCTTCAAGTCAGAACAAAATGCTTAGCATAGTGGAAAATATTGAGAAGAAGGGACAGGTTGTAGAGAAGTCTTCTCAGTATGCAGGACTCATCAAAGCCTTGGAGCACAGGTTAGCAAGATTGCACTACAATATCTATTTAACATGTACATCTCTTTTCTATTTCTTTTAGTAGCAATAAAAATAGATGATGTCCCTAAGAGAACAAATACTCTTCTTGAAAGGTGATCATTTTGTTCCTCAGAAACTCAGAAGTCCTCAGGTCACTTCTCTTCCTCCGACAAGTACATTCTCATCCCAAAGCTATTCCCCTCCTCAGCTAGATTATTTATTTTTCTAGATTTTCCTCTCCCCAAAGAAAAAGCCATATAGCTTCTCATAACCCATTTTCTCAAACTATTGAAGAACCCAAATTTGACTTTGCAAAGTTAGTTTGGGAAAGGAAATATGCACTTGCAGCCTAGAGACGCTAAAAATATAAGAGAGAGGTAGGAGAAAGCTCAAACAATGCCAACCATGAAAACCTCATGATATCTACCCTCCAAATCTCTAGCCTCTATGTTGCCTAATCATAAAGTGATTAAGAAGAGGTAACATCTCAAGGGTCAGATACCCAGCAAACTGAAGAGCTTACTGATTATTCTACCCAAGAAGTTCCAACATACGATAGTTCCGAGGTAAGTACTGATTCCTCCCAAAGATTCTTCAGAAGAAGAACTTCTTCCATTTTCATGAATCAACTCAGAGACCCAAACGTCTCCGAAGTTGACGATGATCAAGATGGGATGACTGATGAGCTCATTCTAGAAAGGAGATATGATTCTACCACGGCCAAACAGGTAGGTACTAGTTTCCATACCTTTACCTTAGATGATATAAAAGTCTCAAGATGGCCTTAAAGAATTCAAGATTTGTGCACTTGGATGTTGACCAAGAATTTGACAGAGAGAGAAAAGTACGTAATCCTATCATAATTCACTTCTCGCCTCTCAGGTATTCTTCGCGACTTGTGGAATTCACTTGGGTTGTAGGACATAAATGTTTTTCTTACTTCCCAAGATTTTGCTTTTAACATTAGAATCTAGCATGAAGTTTTCTGTGGTGATGATGGCCAAAGGCATGAAAAATTCCAAAGACAAATTTTTGAAATGAGGTGTCTGTCTTTGGATAGAGATATCATTGACTAGCATTTCCAGAAAATGGCAAAAACATTTTTTGAGCAGGGTGGGGATATCAATCTAAAACAAGCATTTGTTTCATACTTACCAAAGATTTTTGCTGGTCGAACCATGACCATCATAGAAGATGAATACCGGTCGATAGATGCTCGTAATATTGGTTACATTAGGCAAGCCATTTTTAAGCTCTTGATGATTATGTGCAAAAAGATCTGCTTTGAAACAGATAATGAAGAATGATCCATCACTAGCTATAGCTTTCTGCATGTCATATTAAATTACAAGAAGGAAATATTGCTCATGCCAGGCGCCAAGGAAGAAGTTCAAAAGGTTCAGGTTGCCAAAATTCTCAGGCGACAGGTCGAGGTTCAGAAGGAAAACAAAATACTTCAGAAGGAGAAGTTCGGCCAATGCAAGGAGAAATAAAGCCTGTTTTATTTGTAATAAAATAGGACATTTTGTGAGAAACTGCCCGCAGTCCAAGTAATCTATTAGACTTCTCTCTGATATTACAGATTACTCAGGTGTTCATTTTAGTATGGATGACGACCTTGAATCAGTTTTCTCACTTGAAGATGAGCCCACAGAAGAGACTCTCTTTTCCTTGGATGTTTATGAGGAATATGGTGATGATCATTACCAAATTTCAGAACCAAAGACAAAGGTAAAAGAGGAGATCCACAACATCAAGGTGATCTCGCAAGCAGAAATCAAGGTCTATGCATCCAAGTGGGACAAACCAACATATGTCATAGCTTTCTTTGACACGGGAGTAGCCTCCTCACTCATTAATCCTGCGGTCTTCCCAGATGAGTATTGCGTGCCGTATTTCAAGAATTTCAACACAGCCTCAAATGGAATTATAATCACAACTGTCATTACCAAACATCCGATCACAATCGAATTCTTCTCAGGACTAAAGTACAAGACCAAGTTGATTAGGTTAGAAGTCCCAGGTAATGAATTGATTATTGGTTTTGACATTTACAAGGTCTTGCAGAACAAACTCTACATCAAAGCCAATGGGATAGTATTAAAAAAATAATTCAAGCCATATTGTGCAGTCCTGAGATTGTTCTAGCTCACAAAAGTAGATCAAGTCAAGGAAATTGAAGTAGTGGTCACACAACGCTCCTGTGCAGAATCTCATACTGAATTCTTAACCAAATGTGACAATCCTTTAGGAAAAAAGTGAAGAGATCTTCATCAAGTTTCCTTTTAAGAAAAATGAGAATATCAATCCTATAAAGGCAAGTCACTCTGGTATGAATCTCGACCACCTTCAGCTTGCAAAAACGAAGTGCCAGGAGCTAGTGAGTTTTGATATCATTAAGCCATCAAATTCACAATGGGTGTGCGAAACATTTTATGTCAATAAAAGAGCCGAGCAAACAAGAGGTAAATTGAGATTGGTAATTAGTTACCAACCACTCAATCATTTTATTTTGGATGACAAGTTTTCCATCCCAAATAAGCTCACTATTTTCTCCCAACTTGCCAAAGCAAAATATTTTTCTAAGTTTGATCTCAAATCAGGCTTTAAGCAATTGGGAATCCACCCGGATGATAGGAAAAAATCTGGTTTTTGCGTTCTCGATCACCATTGTTTGTGGAAAGTCATGTCTTTCGATTTAAAAACTGCTCCATCTTTATTTCAAAGGGCCATGATAAAAGTATTTCAGCCCATCCTCCACATATCACTTGTTTATATTGATGATATTCTACTATTCAGTGATACTTGGGAGGAGCACATAAGTTTGCTAAATCATTTTGCATCTTTAGTGCAAAAAATGACATCATGCTTTCAGCCAAAAAAATAGTTTTTGCAAAACATAAAATTGAGTTTTTGGGCATGCATTGTTTCTATGGAGAATATACCCCAAGTCCTCATATTTCTCAGGAACTTCTCAAGTTTTCTGATACTGGGTTCACAACGAAGAAAATCCAGTAATTTTTGTGAATAATAAATTATGTGAGAGATTTTATTCCTATGTTTCTACATATATTTCTCCTCTCACAAAAGTATTGAAGAAGAATGCCCAACCATGGGGCAAGGAACAAAATGATACGGTAAAAAACATAAAAGAGGTGTCCCAAAGCGTCAAATCTTTGCACATTCCCTTTAATGGAGAGAAAATATTGCAGACAAATGCCAGCAATGAATATTGGAGCGCGATTTTATTTGAGGAAGAAAATGGTCAGAGAACAATTTGTGGTTATGCCAGTGGAAGATTCAAGGATGATGAACAATACTATCATTCACTTCCACTTTCAAGGAGATTCTTAGAGTTAAAAATGGGATTAAAAAGTTCAATTTTTCCTAATTCACTCGGAGTTTCTTATTGAGATGGATATGAAAGCTTTTCCCAGGATGATCCAGCTGAATCTATAGATCATTACAAATCCATAAATTCTCAGATGGGCTCAGTGGTTCTCTCCCTACGAGTTTCAGGTCAAACATTTGAAAGGAAAAGATAGTTTTCTTGCTGATTTCCTTTCAATGCCAGGTGAATTTTCCAAAAGGTTTCAAAAACAAAAGCACATGAAGAAGAATAAATCAGCAGTTCAAATGCTCATGTTCTCACATGTGCCACAACCAGGTTCTTCATCATTACATAACCCGTCGAAGTTATTTGATTTTTCAGATTCTCTTGATCCGTCCATATTATTAGGGCGAAGGGCTTTTTATGAACTCTAGGTTTTTCGAATTTATGGAGGTTCCATACTAGCACCTTTTGGTGTTACTCTAGAATATCTATTTTGCCAGGTGTTCATAGCGTAGGCCAAGAATTTTTCACCTGAGCTCTTATGGTTCTTTTGTTATCTCTGTCATCAATACCACATTCTCATGGAATTCAAGTGCCATAATTTTCGAGACTTTGACAATCTTGAACCTTTCCTAAAAATATTTTTGTTGTGCTTCAGACCTCAAAATTATTGGGTTCATCATTTTTATTCTCGTGGAGTCAAAATAATCATGTTCCATAGGCCATTCAGTGTGATCAAAAGAACTATCAAAGTAATGCCTACGGTGTCCTTATGGTTTTATTATCCAATCATAATTCTAGCAATGGAAAAGGAGTATGCCGAAGCTCATAGGCTCAGTTTTCAGCGAACTAAGTGCCTTCCGGAGGACATATGGCCAGGAGAGGAAGGAAGTTGGAATTATTCTTCCACTCACCCCAATTGGCAAAATGTTAAGGCAACACTGAAGGAATACATGGAAATGCTCGAAGACTCACTAGACCCCTATGACATTGATCCAGCAGAAATTGCAAGGATCAATTTAAATGGGGATACCAGTACTTCGTCGTAGAAAAAAAAAAGTAAAAGAGCAGGAATTATAGAGGAAGATCATCCGCACGCAAAGAGATATTTCACAAGAGCTGAAAAGAGAGGGCTAGAAGGGTTAAAGACAAGCATAATTCTTAATCATGAGCTAGGAAATAATTTGCATAAGTCTTCTAAACCTTTTTAGCCAACTACCCTTCCATAATTCCCCTTTTCCTTTAAAATAAAAATCTGCACAAGTGTCTTAAACTATTTTTACCTCTTAAGTACGTATTTGAATGAATAAAAGTATGCACACCTTCTTTTTCCTTTTCACCACTCTCCCCCATAAGAAATTACCATGAAAAAGAAAAACAAATCTGCACAAGTCTTTCACCTTTTAGCCACTTTAACCCACCAAAAGGTACCATAAAAATCCAAAAATATATCAGTAAAGATACCTACCCATGTCTTGCCATAAAATTTCCAAAGTTCTATGCCATGCAAATACTATTCAAGGGACCCTCGCGTCATCAAAGAAAACGTATCCATGTTAAACCATAAAATTACCCAAACCCAATACCATGTAAATACTATTCATGGGTCCCTTTGCCATCATCCATGTATTTTCCAAACCAAAAACCAAAATCCAAGGCCATGCAATTTATTTTTAGTTCATGATCAGGCTTTTATGCTTTGTCTATTAGCCAAATAAGTGTCTTACATTGTAAGACCTTTTGTGTTTGTTGTTTTATGCCACTTGCACTATGTAATTAAATAAAGGTAGTACATGTACTAGCTTTCCATCTCCTATAAATAGGAGCCTTTATATTAGTTGGAGATCATCTTAGATCCAATCTAGTTCTCTTGTAAAAACTCTTGTGTAATAAAATGTCTTCTTCTAGCTAAGTCTCATATAGTTTCTTTATCCAAAATATGGCAATATGGCTGGTTTATATTTGAGTGTAGAATCTTAAAATACTTTAGTAGTTGAGAAATATTGCTCTAGTAGTTAAGGAAGATTACTGTAGTAGTTGAGGAAGATTGCTTTAGCAGTTGAGAAAGATTGTTTTAGTACTTGTTACATTAGGAGTGCAAAAGTATTCCGAGTTCGCTATTGACGGCCTAGTTGTGGAGAGGGATGCCTTTTGTGAGCCTCCAGTACCACCCTTGTAGGAAGAATTTTATGCGAATAACTCAACCGCTACTAAGGTGATCCAATCTCTACTCTAGTAATTCATTCTCTACTCTATTATTTTACCGATCTCTACAATTTTCGGTACCGCACTCACCCCTTATGGTATCAGAATATGGGCTGTAATCAATTGAGCTAAGATTTGGACTTGAACTTGGGAATTAACACATATTTAGACTCGTGTGGCTATGGGTAAACGAGATCTACCCCTAGACTAGGGCTTTTAGCATATGGTCTAGAGTTTGGATTTTTTAACTTTTTGGGAATTAATTAAAGATTGTAGCTTTATTGTTAACATTATTAAGTATTATTTGGAAAGAATCGAGTTGTTTGGAGGTGATTTATAAGGGAAAGGCAATTTTGGAAGGCTGAGTTGGGATTGTTAAGATAAGTATGTTGTCTAATTGTATTGTGAAGGAATAACCCTTAGGATATGACCTTATTTGTCTAATTGGAATGCGTGAGAAGTAATGTATATGGGAGGTGACAGGCGTATATGTAGGCACCACGTATGATTTATGACCAGATTAGACTTTAGGCTTCTTTCATGCCTTGTTCAGATTATCTACTTTATATGATTCATGTTTTAGTCATTTGTATGACTATGTGAACTTAATGCCTTATGCTAGAGATCATGTGTAGGTTTTAATTTCCTGTTTGAACATGATGCTCGTTATTGTATGGCGTACCCGCCTAATATGAGGTGTAGTCGTACACTTCGCACATGCATACACCTTAGCATGCTACTTTTTCTCAGTCCATGAGTATGTGATTTGATAAACGTTGTTGTATACAAGTGGTTTTATATATGCCTTATGTGAGATGGACTGGATTGACATCACGTGAGTAGTCTGTGTGGGTTAATTTTGTATAGCACGTGAGTTGGCCGTGCAATTGTTATGATTATGGCACGTAAGTTATCTATGCAGCATGTGGATAAGGATCCACCCCCCTACAGCCGTCCTTTCTTGTTATCCTTGATGACATACACACAAATTATGGAAAATTGATTAGTGTTTGGACATCGGGTATCTTTTCTTCTTCTCTATATGCTGCTTTAATTGGTGGAATGATTCACTGTACATATCTTCTCTATATGCTAATCTCTGTAACTTGACTTATTTATTCATGCATATCTTCTCAAATATGCAAATGTTTATGGGTTATTTGATATCAAATGCATATATTTTCTATATGATGAACTATTAATTTATTTATAATGGTAGTGCATATCTTCTCTATGTGCACCGATGGCCTTACCTGTATTTTATGCTTAGATTTCAGTACTTTTGCTATATACATGTATATTCACGAAATGTGCATGTTTGATAAGTGAGTATCACTGATAACTCTCGTCACTACCTTGTTGAGGTTCATCATAATACTTACTGAATACATGGGTTCGTTTGTACTCCTACTACACTTTGCACTTAATTGTGTAGATTCAGGAGTCAGACCCAACATAGTGTTGAGAGCTGAGCTGCTATTATTGCGGTCGAGGTCCGGGTAAAGCTCTTCCTGATTGCAGTCCCTGTCGTCTCTTTATATCTTTTATTATTGTTATTATTTCAGACAATTTATTGTAGTAGCAGACTTGTATTCGTATATTAGAGCTCATGACTTAGTATTACCAGCTTTTTGGATTTTGTTGTATCGATTTGGTATTTATCTATGATTGTTCGACTTTCTGACTTATTTATGCTGTATCTATTATTATTTTCTATAATATTTTATGATTATATTGCCTAACAAGTGGGGTTAGGTGCCATCACAACCAGTGATGATTTTGGATCGTGACAGCTTGGTATCAGAGCATTAGGTTGCTTAGGTCTCACGAGCCATGAGCAAGTCTAGTAGAGTCTTGTCAATTAGTACAAATATGTTTTTAGTTATCTTCGAGAGGCTATAAGACTATTAGGGAAACTTCTCTTTCTTTTATTCTCTATCATGTGAATTTGTTTATCCCAAAGTTTGAATATTTTCTCTTATATTCTCTTAGAGATGGTGAGGAAATATTATTTCAAAGCGGCTACGTAGGCACAGTACCCTAGGTCTGAGCCGCGAGAGTTAGAGGCATAGGTGGAGCACATGCCACAATTAGGGGCCTTGCTAGAGCAGCCACTATGGAGCCACCAATAGCTCCAGCTGAGGATCAGATTCCTGATAATATTGAGCCAGTAGGATTGGCTCAGGCTTCAGTGGGTCTTATTCTTACACTTGGACTCCTGGAGACTTTGGCTAGTATTCTAGGCATGTTTGAGGGTATGACAGAGACAGGTATGATTCCTATTGCTCCAGCTATTTCATAGGCTGGGGGAGGAGTCCAAACTCCCGCCGCACATACACTAGAGTAGTTGGATCATGGTTATTAACTATTGGGAGTTCTGCTGGTACAACCAGTCATTGTAGTTCAACCCGAGATTAGATCAGCCTTGACTACTGAGGAGTAGAAGAGGATGGAGAGATTTTAGAGACTTTGTCCTCCCCATTTCAGTGGGGAGCCTATTGAGGATGCACATGTTTCCCTTGATCAATGTCATTGGATTCTTTGCACTTTGGATGTGGTAGACTTGAACGAGGTTGAATTTACTACCTTCCAGTTGTCAGGTCCAACATACATATAGTGGTAGACTTATGAGTTGAGTAGGTCAGCTAGCGCGACACCACTCTCATGGACTCAGTTCTTTTATTGGAGAAGTTTATTTCATATACTCGCAGAGATGAGTTACGTAGTGAGCTCGAGTATCTACCCTATCAAGGTATAGCTATGACTCAGTATGATATGGGTTTACGGAGCTGGCATATCATGCTATGTTCGTGGTCCCTACTAAGAGAGAGAGAGAGTTAGGAGGTTCATTGGGCCTCAACTTTGGTATCTGGTATGGGATGGCCTGAGAGGTCGAGATTGATACTATGTTTCATCAGGATGTGGAGATCGCTAGGCACTTAGAGTGCATTCGTAAGTAGGAGATAGAGGAGCGGGACGCCAAGAGGCCTTGTGGTTCAGGTGGTTTTGAAGGTGCCTCATCAGGAGGTTAGGGGCATCACAGTAGAGGCTATTCTTTTAGTGCACTTCCAACGTAGAGTTCATACCTTGATTTATCTATTCAGGATTCTTTAGGCGCATATTTATGTACTCAACATCAGTCACAGGGCCAACAACCTATCTAGAGGATGGGTTCCTTTGAATGTGGAGACTTGAGTCATCGTAAAAGAAATTTTCCCAAGCTTTATGAGCAGTGTACTATGCTAGGGCACCCAGTCCATAATTATGGCGTTAGCAGCTACACTACCCCCACAACCATCTAGGGGTAGACCCTAGTGTGTTCGAGGCCATCCTAGAGGTAGAGGTCAGTCCGGTGGAGGATAAGCCCATTATTATGCATTTCTGGGCAAGCCATCGATAATTGCTTTAGATTATATGATCATATTATTATTTTAGTATGCTACAGGGATGCTTCAGTATTATTTGACTATGGTTCTACTTATTCTTATATGTTATCATATTTTTCTTCTTGTCTCAATATACCACATGATTCTCTTGATATTCATGTTCATATGTCCACACCGGTAGGAGATTCTGTTATTATGGACCGAGTCTCGATTTTGTGTGGTTACTATTTGTGGTTACGAGATAAGGGTGGACCTATTGTTATTAGACATGGTTGGTTTTGAGATCATTTTAGGTATGGATTGACTATCACCGTACCATGAAATTCTGGATTTTCATGCCGAGGTGGTGACCTTGGCCATACAAGGCATACTGAGGTTGGATTAAAGAGGTTGACTGGGTAGTTCCACAAGCAGGGTGATATTGTCTTTGAAGGCTCAATGAATGATTAAGAAGTGGTGTTTGGTGTGCCTAGTCTCTGTTAGAGATGTTAGTGCTGATACTCCTACGATTGATTCAGTCCCTATGGTGAGAGAGTTTCTAGATGTGTTTCCTGCAGATCTACCGGACCACCCAATAGAGATATTAATTTTGGTATTGATCTAGTGCCGGACACCCAACCTATATATATTCCACTGTATCGCATGGATCCAGCTGAGTTGAATGAGCAATTACAGGAGTGGTTGGATACCGAATTCATCAGGTTGGGTGTTTCTCCTTAGGGTGCATTAGTGTTGTTTGTGAAGAAGAAGGATGGTTTCGTGAGGATGTGCATTGATTATAGGCAATTGAACAAGGTTACCATCAAGAACAAGTATCCACTACCTGGGATTGATGATTTGTTTGATCAACTTCAGGGTTCTATGGCGTTTTTGAAGATTGACTTGAGATCGGGTTATCATCAGTTGAAGATTAGGGCTTAAGATATTCCTAAGATGTCTTTCAGGACTCGCTTTTGGCATTATGAATTCTTGGTGATGTCTTTTGGTTTGGCTAATGCCCCCACAACTTTTATGCATTTTATGAACAACATGTTCCAGTCTTATTTTGATTCTTTTGTTATTGTGTTCAATGATTATATCTCGGTATATTCCCATACTAGGGAGGATCACGAACATTATTTGAGGATTGTGCTTCAGATTCTGAGGGAGAATCATCACAACTACGAATCAAAAATCAACCCACAAGTTGCATTTCTTTTAAGTTCAAGAACTTCCAAACTTCCAACTAAGCATCTGATTAAAGCCTAAACAATTTGGATCACAACCAAACTTGCGCACAAGTTACATATAACAAAACAAACTTATTCCAAGTTGTGAAACAATATTCGGAGTCCAATAACATCAATGTCAACTTTTGGTCAAACTTAAGAACTCTCTAATTGTTTAAATTTCCAACTTCCTACAAATAGGCTCAAAATCCTCTTGGAACCTCCACATCCAAATTCATAATTACTCTCAAGTCTAAAATCACCACACAAACCTGTTGGAGCCATCAAATCAATCCATGATAGTTTATAGAATAAAACTAAGTATTCTAATTTATTCCCGAACCCTATAAGAACCAAACGACCCATCCCGCAAGTCAGAAAACATCAAAAAACATGCGTGAAGTATCAAATGGAAGAACGAGGTTCAAATACTCAAAATCGGTCGGGTCGTTATAGAGTCTTTCATGGTTAATAGTTCATAGCTTCTCAAGAATATCTCAATTATGGATTGTTTCACTTGAGATGTTCTTTTATGTGCAGTTTGCAAGGTGTCCCAAATTTTATTTGCATTAGTACATGCTGAAACTCACTTGTACTCATTAGGGCCCATGCCACAAATAAGTATGTTGTTGGCTTTGGCATTTTTCTCCATGAGTTTGCGCTCAGTATCATTAAATCCACTTCTTTCCTTAGGAACTTCTCTTCCTCCGACATCAAGTTTGATGGGAGTGTTTGGTCAATCCAAAATAATATTCCATAGCTTGTAATCCTCAGCAGTTAGAAAGTTCTCCATAATAGCTTTCCACCAGCCGTAGTACTTTCCATTGAACAAAGGTGGACCTGTGTTAGAGTGACCTTTATTCATCCCAGGTGGTGCACTCATCTTGTAAATCTCTCAAAGGTATATGCCTCGTAGTTGAGAGTCCACTCCGATACCAATTGTTAGAATTATGCACCACTTATACAATAGAGGAGGGGTGAATAGTATATCGACCAATTAAAACTTTCTACCAGAATTTTACATTTTTCTCAGAACCTGGTTCTTAAACTGGTTCTTGTAATTCCTGTAACTAATAAATGTGGAAAATAAAGAAGACAGGAATTTTACGTGGTAAACTTTCATGCTCAAGGGAGTAAAGACCACGATCCAACTCTAGAATTTTTCTCACAAACTTCATTAATAGCAATAAGCAGTTTCAGGTTATAAAAATCTTTTATAATCTAAGAGACTAAATTTAGTCATTCACCAGCCTACAATCAAACCGATTGTAGCTACCCGCTCCAAATTAATTTCTTAGTCTAGAATAAGGCTGTCCAACGGGACGGGCCGTCTCGTCCCGGTCCCGTCCCGTGTCCCGTCCCGCGTCCCGTCCCGTCCCACTTAATTCTAAATGGGATGGGCCCATGTTAAATGGGACACGGGATGGCTATTTCATCCCGTTTGTCCCGTCCCATCCCGTCCCGCCTGTCCCGTCCCATCCCATCCCGTACTGTCCCGTCCCGTCCCGCGCCCTATATTTCTTTTGTGCATTATATACATGAAACTTATAATCCTGCTTTTCAAGATTTTTCTAATTCCACGGTTAGAAATGATATTTTTAAATTTCAAATCGAATATCTTCAGTATATTCGTTGTGTATTCTTTCACTTAGATTTTAAAGTGTCTATACATCTGATATAGGTCGTAGTCCTAATGGTTGTGATAATTTAATTGTTACATGTCATTAGGTTAATCATCACTGGAACATGTAAAAATGTATTATTGGTTATAAATTTGTTGATTCAAAACACACTGGAGCATATATTACAACTACTGTTCTACAAATTATTGATTTTTATGGACTCATTGATAAAATTTTAACTATCACCTTAGATAATACTTCTGCTAAGTGCTAACATAATTGCAGCAACTAGCTTACTGAAATGATTGCAAAATTAATCCAACTTATGCACCGGCCATTAATGAAATGATTGCAAAATTTAAAAAATATTTTTTCCCTATTCCCCAAGTTTATTTAATTTCTACTATACTTAACCCATATTTAAAATTAAGAGATGGAAATGGACTTGTTCGTAAAGTTTATGAGAACATAGCAATTCAAGAAAATGAACAACCATCTCTCGAAGACTGCCAAACTAACATATATTCTTATGTTAGATCAATATTTGATAAATATAAATCTATGAAAATAATAGGTGGTAAAGCTAGGGAAGAAGAAGAATACAATGAGATACTTAGCACTGGGAGCTATGACGACATGGAACTCATGAACATCAATCAACATTGCCAATTCCAGAATAATGTCCGAGAGAAATTATAGATAAGTTACAACGAAGTTATATAGGAGCTTACAAATATTAGTATGATAATTTATATTTGGCTACTAAGAGGCCTAATTCAAACAGAACCCTTCCTAGAAGATGGCTGCATAGATTAGGTGCTCTTCAAAAGAATTATATTTGTATGTGAGATTTGAAAGTTCTATTAATAAAATAAAAGGCTCTAAGCGTTGAATTGTTTTTATGAATTGTCTTACATTGTTACTTAGTTACTTAATGATTTGAAATTATAATAAATAAATTATAACTCAATTATAAATTTATAATTACTAGAATATTTCATTATAAGTATTTTGTTTTAATATTTTATAATTCTTTACTTAGTTTTCTAATTTTCGTTTAATTTTTAAGTTTATTAAATAAGTCTAAAAACTAGTTGTTGCAAATTTTAAAAACTTAGTCATTATCAAAAGAATAGCCATTGCCAAACTCAATGCTTAAATAACTTTTTTTTTTAAAACGGCACTTAAGGCCCGCGAACCCGCCCCGTCCCGTCCCGTCCCGTTTGTTAGCGGGACGGGATGGGCCTACCATCCGTCTCGTCCCGTCTCGTCCCGTTTGTTAGCGGGACGGGATGGGCCTACCGTTTCGTCCCTTTTGTCCTGTCTCATTTCGTTCCGTCCCGCCACTATCTCGGCTAAATGTCGTCCCGTCCCGTTGGACAGCCATAGTCTAGAACAAAAGATTGCCACTCAAGAGTTCTTACAAATAGATTCTAATATAAGCAGAGTAATATTATAACTCAAATCACCTATTACAAGATCAACACAAAACGAATTAAGCTTGAATTAATCTCTAGAATTGTGTTCTTTAATTTGTCTTGCTCTTGGTTCTCGCAAAGTTGCTGCTCACAAGAAGGATCTCTCAGATTTGTGTGTATATGCACAAACTATGCCAAAATAAAATTGTGCTATATATATATATATATATGTATATAAATACACAGTAGACGGCTAGGAATAGAAGAGTGTTAACCAAGTAGCACCAAATCTCTTAACCCTAGTAAATAAAGGAAGTAAAAAGAAATTCCTTCGATCTTTCAAAAGAAGTAAATTTTACTTCTACAAGTACTTCCTTAAATCTTGCCCTAAACTTAACCCAAAAATATCTACCAAGGTTTCCTGGCGTAATCACGAGGTTGCCAGGTCAGCATAGTATAGGTACATCCTTGTTTTGTTCAAAAATGAATGACATTCTTAGTAGGACTCAGAGCTGTACAATAACCACCAGTAGACCTAAAGACTGATCCTCAACAGATAACATGTTTGTTGATCATCAAAACCAATATGCAAAACGACCCCCAGCACACCCCTCAACCGACTCACACAAACCCACTGCAGAACTCCCTTGCCCTAGCCCATCCCCATCACCTCGGCCACTCACGCCCATACCATCGCCCTGACCCTTCAACCCGCTCCTTGAGCCTATATTCATTAGCAAAATGACTCCCCGTCCCACCTCCCGCACCCCTTCGACCCTCATTCTTTGCCTCAGCCTACCAACTCTACCGCCCCTGCCCTGCCTTTGAGCCCAAGCCCTATAGACAAGACCTTGGATCGTAGAACCTTGACACCCGATCCACAACCTCGACTAATAACCCTCGATACCCAACCTCGAACCCCGACCATCAACCCCGACGTCGATCTTAAAGTGCTGACCCCGACCCCAAAACCCTGGACCCTAACACCCATATCGATCCTTGATCGTTGAACCTAATCCCTAAGCACCAAACTCAAACTCCCGACGTCAACCCCCGTACTTCGATCCCGACCTCTGAACCCTCTTCCCTGACCCTTGAATTGGACCCCCGACTCTAAATCCTCGACCCCTGTACCTAGACCTCTGACCCTCATCACCTAACCCCGACCAAAACCTCAGACCTCAACCTTAATCTTTAAACCCGACCTATATCCATCGACCCGCGTCAAATTCAATAGAATTTGATCAATCCTATTTTCTTTCGTTAAGGTGGAGAACTAAACCAAGAATGCTCTTTCTTGATCATCAATCAAATCACTGTTCGCGATCCAGGATTTAATTTTATCATTAATCCAATCCTCGGGTTATCAAAGGATTTTCTGCGATTCCTCAACCTCTAACCCTTGACTCCGACCCTTGGACTTGGATCCCCATCAAACCTCGAACTTTAAACATAGACCACTTTTACAACCACTAATCATCATACACTCTTAATGTTTCAAAGCAATTCATAGATATCAATATCGTTTTCTAACGTATTCAAGGAGAAAGAATATATTTAATATGATAACCAGGGAATGAAAGTTGATATTTTATAAAGAAGGTTCACCTAATTGTTCAAACAACTGTCAAAACTTTTAGTTTGAGAAAATCATTGTTAAAAATGAAGATTCTATATAGAACATATTACTAACTTACATTACAAAGCTTTCGGTTTCAATGAAAAATAGTAACTTCGAACCACATAAAGTATCATATCGAAATGATTAGATACTATTTATTAACACATGCACAAAAATTTTCAATTATATGGATCAAACATATGTGGGAGGGAAATGAAGCAATTCACCTTGTAAGGATATTGGTAGAGGGAAATGAAGAAGGACTTGCGAATGATGTTCATTGAACTAGAGATATCTTATGACAAAATCCCGAGAGAGGTCCTATGGAGATATTTGGAGGCTAAGGTGTGGCTATAGCCTATATTAGAGTGATAAGTACATGTATGATGGACAAAATACCCGGTTAAAAATAGTAGGAGGAGACTCAGAATACTTTTCAGTTGTGATGGGGTTGTACCAGGGATCAACCTTTAACTCGTTTATTATTTTCCTTGGTGATGGATGCATTAACACAACACACTCAAAGGGAGGTGACATGGTGCATATTATTTGCATATGACATAGTTCTAGTTGACGAGGTGCGAGGCGGTGTTAACGAGAGGATGTATGTTCAACATCAGACCCTTGAGTCTAAAGGTTTCAAGTTGAGTAGGACCAAGACAGAATATTTGGAGTGCAATTTAGCAACATAATTCAGGAAGCAAACATGGATGTGAGACTTGATACACAAATCATCTTACCTTGGATCAATAATACAAAGAAATAGGAAGATTGATGAGGATATCATATATCGTATCGGATCAGGGTGGATGAAATAGAGGATCACTTCCGGTGTCTTATGTGATAAGAATGTGACACTAAAACTTAATGGTAAATTCTACAAAGTGGTAGTTAGATCGACTATGTTGTATGGGGCAGAGTGTTGGCCAGTCATGAACTCTCATATATAGATAATTAAAGTAGTTGAAATAAGGATAGTGAGATGGGCGTGCGAGCATACCATGTTAGATAAGATTAGAAATGAAATTATTTAGGAAAAGGTGAGAGTGGCCCTCATGGAGGATAAGATCCAAGAGGTGAGGGTGAGATGATTCGGACATGTGAAGAGGAGAAACACAGATGCCCCCATTAGGAGGTATGAGATGTTAGCCTTGATGGGTAGGAGGAGGGGTAGCCTACTATGGATGTTCAGGCTTAGGTCAATAGATTTGTGAGGTTGGATATTTCTAAGCCTAGTAGAGTTCTTGCATGTGTTATTGTACATTCATCCTTGGTGGAGCACATCACCAGTATTATAATCCACATTTGTTGGTGCTTAAGGACACGATGTAGAGAGGTGGTTCTAAGAAGGTGGTTATTGTATATGACGGTGTTATGCGACTTCTAGGTTGACTTTGTGTTTCTAATATTGATGGCTGGAGGGATTTTATTCTTTAGGAGGCTCAAAATTTGTGATATTCTATTCATCTAGGTGATATGAAGATGTATCATGATTTGAAGCAGCATTACTGGTGGCGGAGGATGAAGAAGGAAAGTATTGGACATGGTTTCTAGTGTTTAAATTGCCAACAAGTGAAGTATGAATATAAAAAATGAGGTAGTTTAATTTAAAAGATGGCTATACCGGAGTCGAAGTGGGATCACATCACTATGGAGTTTGTGGTAGGATTACCACGTACTTTGAAGAAGATTGATGCCAATTGGGTCATTGTTGATAGATTGATCAAGTACGCACATTTCATACCGCTTTTGACCACATATACTTCAACAAAGTTGGCATAAATCTACATTAGAGAGATTATTCGCTTGCATGGTGTGCCTGTTTCTATCATTTCGGACCAAGGTGCTCAGTTCACTTCTCACTTCTGGAGATTCGTTCAGTGTGAGTTAGGTACACATGTGGATCTTAGCATAGCTTTTCACCACAGATAGATGTTCAGTCCGAGCAAACTATTTAGATTCTTGAAGATATGTTGAGAGCTTGTATGATTGAATTTAGGGGTTATTAGGACCAATTTCTATCGTTGGCAAAGTTTGCATACAATAACAATTACCAGTTCAATATTCAGATGGCTCCGTATAAAGATTTGTGTGGTAAGTAATGTTGGGTACATAATTGGTTCGTGATGCTTTGGATAAGGTGAATTTGATTCAAGAGTGACTTCATACATATCAGTGTAGGCAAAAGAGCTATGCAGATAGAAAGGACTGTGACGTGGAATTTATGTAGTATGGTAAGTTACCTTTGAATATTTCACCCATGAAGGTTGTCATAAGGTTTGGGAAGAAATAAAAGTTGAGTCCGAGGTTCGTTGAACCATTTGAGGCGTTAAAGAGAGTTAATGAGGTTGCTTATAAGCTTGTTTTGCCTCCTAGTATTTCGGAAGTTCATTCGGTATTCCATGTTTCTGTGATTCAAAGGTACCATAAAGACAAGTCATATGTTTTGGAATTCAGCACAGTGCAACTAGAAGAGAATCTGGCTTATGATGAAGAGTCGGTGGCTATTTTGGATAGGCAAGTTCAGAAGCTCAGGTGCAAGGAAATCGTGTACGTAAGGTGATTTTTAGAGGCCAACCGAGTGAGAAGGCTACTTGTGAGACCAAGTCAGATATGCAGAGCTGATATCCACACATTTTCAGTAGTTCAGGTACATTTCAAACCTATTTGAGGATGCATATTTATTTAAGAGGTGGAGAATATAATGACCCGACCGATCATTTTGAGTAATCGAACTCCATTCCATCAAATTCCTTTCCATATGTTTATTTGATATTATATGACTTGTGAGTATGGGTGGTTTGGTTTTCGTAGGGTTCAGGAGTGATTTGGAATACTTAGTTCCTATTTTGGAAGCTTAAGTTATAAGAGTTAACTAAACGTTAACTTTTGAATAAACAACTTCGAAATCGGGATTTGAGAGTTCTTGTAGGTTCGTATGGTGATTTTGGTCTTGGGCGTATGTTTGGATTTGATTTTGGATGTTTCCAGAAGATTTTGACTCTATTTGTCAAAAGTTGGCGATTTGAAAAACTTAAGAGTTCATAAGTTTAACCAAGAATTGACTTTAATGTTATTAGATCTTGATTGATGTTCCGAGACTTTGGATAGGTCCATAAAGTTGAATTGAACTTGTGTGGAAAGTTGCTTGAGATACGAGATGTCTAAGTATGAATTGGACACTTGATTTGAAATTTAGAAGCTTTTGAACTTAGAGGAAATTTTATTTGGTTTGAGCCTCGATTCTTTGTTGTAATGTTCCTATGAGTATTTTGAACCTTTGGATAAGTCCATATAGGGTATTTGTACTTATAGGAATAACTGTATGGGGTCTTAAGGGGCTGCCTTACACAGATAATATAAGATAGCGATAATATAATCCTTAAGTAACTCAAGCCACCTCCACTGCCTCAAATTCAAATCTTTTTGCTTGAACAAGTGCTGAAGATTTAGATGATCAGTGTAAACCTCACATGACACACCATACAAGTAATGCTTCCAAATTTTAAGTGCATGCACAATTGCTACCAACTCCAAATCATTAATGCTTCTCATGAGACTTCAACTGTCGTGACGCATAAGCAATCACTCTACCCCTCTTCATCAATACTGCACCAAGACCAACACGTGGAGTATTATAATACACCATGTATGACCATGAATCCGTGGGCAATACCAACACTGGGGCTATAGTCAAAGTAGTCTTGAGTTCTGATAGCTCTCCTCACACTCATCAAACTATCTGAAAGGAACACCCTTCAAATCCAACTTAGTCAATGGGACTGCAATGGATGAAATGGCCTCCATAAAGAAACGATAGTAGCCTACCAAACCCAAGAAATTTCTGATCTCTGTAGCTATAGTAGTCTAGGGTAACTTTGAACTGATTCAATCGTCTTGGGATCAACCTTAATATCATCACCAAACATGACATGACCCAAGAATACAACGAAAGCCAGTCAGAACTCACATTTCAAAAACTTAGCATAAAGCTACCGGTCCACCAAAATCTGAAGTACTACTCACAAGTGCTGCTCATGCTCTTCCCTACTACGAGAGTATACCAAAATATCATCCATAAATATAATCACAAAATAATCCAAGTAAGGTTAGCACACCCTATTCATCAAATACATGAAAGTCGCTGGAGTATTAGTCAAATCAAATAACATCACCAAGAACTAATAATAACTATACCTAGTTTGAAAAGTCGTCTTAGGGATATCAGAAGTCCTAATCTTTAACTGATATACTCCGATCTTAAGTCAATCTTAGTAAACACCTTAACACCTTGAAGCTGATCAACCAAATCATTAATACGATGTAATAGATACTTGTTCTTGATAGTAACTTTGTTCAACTGTCTGTAATCATTACACATCCTCATAGTACCATCATTTTTCTTTACAAACAACACCGGCTCGCCCCAAGGAGAAACACTTGGTATAATGAATCCTTTATCAAGAAAATCTTGAAGTTGCTCTTTCAATTCCTTCAACTCCGTTGGATCCATGTGATATGGTAAAATAGATATGGACTGACTGCCCGAAACTGAGTCAATTCCAAAATTAATATCCCTATCTGGTGGCATGCCTGGAAAATTCGTAGGAAATATTACCGAAAACTCCCTCACAACCGGTATCGAATCTATAGAGGGAAGTTTTACACTAGAATCCCGAACAAAAGCCAAATATGCCAAATATTTGTTCTCAATCATCCGGTGGGCCTTCAAAAATGAGATCACCCTACTAGGGGTATGAACAAGAGAACCCTTCCATCCTAACCTTTGTAATCCCGACATCGCCAACATCACAATCTTGGCTTGACAATCCAAAATAGCATGATACAGGAAATAACCTATCCATACAAAGAATAACCTCAAAATCAACCATGTCCAACAACAAGAGATTAACCATAGTATCTTACCCATTAATAGTAAACACACAAGAACGATAGACACGTACCACAATAGAATCTCCAACAACTGTGGACACATAAGTAGGAATATCTAAAGAATCACGAGGCAATTTCCAGATATAATGTAAAGTAAGATGATACATACAAATAAGTAGAGCCCAGATCAAACAATACTAAAGCATCTCTATGGCATACTGAAATAATATATGTGAAGACTTCATCATATGTAACCGCCTTAGTCCTAAAAGGGAAAGTACAATACGAGCTTGGCCTTCACCTCTAGGACGACCATTACCTGCCTGACCTTCACCTCTAGCTGGTTGTGTTGGTGGCATAGAAAATAATGGGGGAATCATGAACTTGGTACTCTACTAAGATACGTTCATCTGAAGCCTAGGACAACTCCTCATGTGCCTCGAGTTCCTACACTCAAAGCAAGCTCTATGCTGTCGTGGCTGCTTGGACTAAGCCTGACCTGCACAACTGGAATAACCACCATAAGAACCCTAACCTAGATATGCACTGTAAGAACCACGTGTGGGTGGTGAACTGAATGACGACTGCCCTGGACGAGTACTTTGAAAACCATTGCTGACTAGAGCACCACGAGAAATCTGAAGTGACGACTGAACTGGTCTACTAGTGTAGCCTCTACCATGGTGACCCTTGCCTTTAAACTAGGTACCACCAAATCCTCCAGTACCACGAGGCTTCTTGGCCTCTCTATCCTCCCTCTCCTGTCTACGAATACGCTTTAATCTCCTAGCAATCTCCACAACACGGTGAAAGGTAGTCTTAGTCTTAACCTCTCGTGCTATCCTGTACTTAAGACTGTAGCTGAGACCCTCAATGAACCTTTATACACTATCCTTCTTAATGGAATCATGAAAGCTAATAGCGTGATAATTTTGTGAATCTCATCTCATACTGAGTAACTGTCATACCATCCTACTCCAAGTGCTCAAACTGGTTGTGCAACTTATCTCTCCCGGTGAGTGGGATAAACTTCTCTAAGAAGAGAGCGGAAAACTGATCCCATGTCAGAGGAAATGACTCTTCTTATCTGACCTGCTCGTAAGTCTTCCATTACATCTTGGCTTGCCCTCTCAATTGAAAAGTAGTGAAATCAACTCTATTGGACTCGACAAATCCGAAATTGCACAGAATCTCGTGACACCTATCCACGAAATGCTTGGCATCCTTTAAAACACCACTCGTAAACTGTGGGGACTGCAACTTATTGAGTCTATCCATCATCTTCTACTCATCCACAAACATAGTAGTCCTAACCTCAGGCCTGACTATAGCTAGGCTAAACCGCCCCAAATAGCGGAACAACCGGAACTCCTGGAGTATGAAACATATTTTTGGTCTACTCCGGAGTGTAGATAGCTAGGGTCTGTGCTCCCTCTCCAGTTTGAGAAGTAGATTGAATCATAGGAATCATACCAGCCCGTGCTAAGCCATCAAAATAACTCAAGATGCGGACCATAGTGTCCTAAAGCACTAGGGGTAGCGATAAAATCCTCGGGACCTTAGACGGACCCGGTGGAACAACATGGGATGGAGCCTAGTACACCATTGGAGCTATATATGGCTCCTCATAAACTGATCTAACATGTGAATGAGTGACGACATGTGCTCTACCTCTCACAAGTGCTTCTATACGTGCTCTGTCCTGAACTGGAGCCCTGCTTGGGGATCTTGCCCTTCCCAGGCTCTAGCATAGGGTACTGGCTCTTACTCAACTGCTGCATAAGAATATGTTCTCATAATTTGTGAGAGAAAGAGTATGGGTTCAAACTTTAGGATGAAATAAAGTCGCACAATAGATAAAGGAAGAAAGTGAAGTTTCCTATTTGTCCCACAACCTCTCAAAGATAAGTACATATATCTCTGTGCCGATCCGCAAGACTCTACTAGATATGCTCATGACCCATATAATACATGAACCTAGAGTTTTAATACCAACTTTATCATGACCCAAACTTCCACCAACAGTCGTGATGGCACATATTTCCAAATGGTAGGCAAGACAATAACTAAATATAATCAAACTAGCATAACAAGAATATATTATAACTATCATAGCATAAATATGTGGAATGGATCCTTCAACTACAATAAATACAAAAAATCTATGACAATAATTTACCCATAACCTGGTAATACAGAGTTATGTACTCTAAATAAGATATAATCAAAATCTCTCAATAATACAAAAATTATTTGAAATATAATTAACAGTATGATAAAAAAAGGAAAGGGGATTCCAAGGGTATGTGGACGATCACGCAGTACTACCTCAAGTATCCTATATCAACTACTGGGAACCCTCCTAAGGTCCACTCGAGCCAATGCCAGGATCTGTACAAAAAATATGTGGAGGTATAGTATGAATACAAGAGAATGTGTACTCAGCAAGTATCAAGAGTAACCTCGGTGAAATACTGATTAGGTTCAAGTCATGTGATACCTATTAACAAATAAGCCTATACAATTTACATCTATAAACACCAAGATTATGAAAAAGATGCGATATAGTAAAAGAATACATCATCAGATACCAACTCAACATGTCCAAAGCATATAACAGAGGCATCAAGTAGCATGTTAGAAGATAAAATATAGAGAGAATAGAATATGAATGATATGTCATAAAGGATTCACTTTAATGGTTAAGCTTCCACCCTTATGCTCAAAACTCACCTCATCGGAATCCACATCAAATTAACCAGAAATCAATCAATTTCTCACAATATGCGTGCATTCCACCAAGAGGGAAATATGAGAGGGGGACTATAGAGGGATTTATCCATATTCACACACTGCACGACAAAGACCTTGTGCTATAACAATATCAATTTCATCATAAGAGCATCAGAAACCTCGTGCCATATCCAAATCAATCCGCTCAACATATTCAAATGTACCACAATCATAGAAATCCGAAATAGTATTTCATATCCAAGGATGTATGCTCACTAATAATCAATAAGATGCACAAGGAGATAATACATAAAGGTACGGATGTGTGATTGAGATATAAAGCATGGCTACAGCAAAATTAGGTATATCAACAACTTCACAAATAGCCATCTTGGCCAATCACGATGTAATAATCATAAACATGGTTTCTAACATAAAAGAATAAGCGCACATAGCCATACAATTAATTAAAACATAAATCATGGAAGGCACACAATCAAACAAGGCATAACAAAAGCTTAAAGTCTAACCCGGACATGAATAACCCATAGCACCCGCATATACATTCGTCATCTTGCATATACAACTCCCCCCACATATTTCAGTTAACCAAACAATGTCATATTCTAAGGGTTATTCCCTCAAACCAAGATTATGTAATATACTTACTTTAACAAGCCAAATCAACCCTCCATAACAGTTTTTCCTTTGAAAATCACTTTCAAATGGCTCAAATCTAACAAAATAATACTCAATAGGGTTAAATAAAATCATAGGAATTAATTCCAAACAGTAAATCTTCAATCTTTAATTAATTCTAAAAAAATCAACAAAAGTCAATTCGGGCCCACATAGTAAATATTCGAGTCTATGGGTATATCCCATTTATTAATAATATCATGAGTCCAAATGTGTATTTAGTTTTTAAATTCAAGTCCAAATATATGCGTAAAATCTCAATTCACACTCTCTTAAGTTGTAGACAAAACCCCCAAATTTTACTTGTTCAAATCCATATTTTGATATTAGATCTAGTGATAAACTCATGTATAAATCATAGATTTTGGTTATAATTACTTACCCCAAACTTTTAGCTGAAACCCTAGCCTCAAACCCCTAAAAATAAAAAGAATAAAAATCACAAAACTCGGCCTTAAATAGTCTATAAAAAAGTCTGCCTAAGGGACCGCACATTACTTCTTTGATCTGCCTAATTGTTCTGTGGTCCACAGAACGCATCACGAATAAACCTAGAGCCTGCCAAAACTTCAGCTTCCCATTGGTCCGCAGACCAGGTCTGCAGTCCACATATCGATTCTGCGGTCTGCAGATCTGGTCGCATAGCGGACCTAACACTGCCAAATTCTGCAAACTCGCTCTGAACGTGGCGAAATTTACCCGAACCCCCAATAGCCCATTCAATAATTTTCTATCATATATGGACTTGTCCAAAGACTCAAAGCACCTATAAAAATATTACAACAAAGAATTGAGGCTCACACTGAATAAAATTCCTCTAAAGTTCATAAGTTTCTAAACTTACAATCAAGCATCTGATTTATAATTAGACTCCTCGGATCTCAACCAAACTTTGCACACAAGTTCAATTAAATTATATGGACCTATCCAAAGTCTCGAAACACCAATCAGAGTCTAACAATAAAGTAAACTCTTGGTTACACTTATAACGTCAAAATCTTTTAGAAACAACTAATACTAAATCCGAGCATACGCCCAAGTCAAAAATTACCATACGAACCTATAGGAACCATCAAATCCCGATTCCAAGATCGTTTACTTAAAAGTCAGCCCTTGGTCAACTCTTATAACTTGAGCTTCCAAAATAGGAACTAAGTGTTCCAAATCACTTTCGAACCCTACGAAAATCAAATCATTCATCCTCGCAAGTCATATAACATCAAATGAACCTACGGGAAGCATCAAATTAGAGAATAGGGTTCTAGAACTAATAACGACCGGTCGGGTCGTTACAATTTTTCTCGAGGAAGGAAAAAAAGATTAGATAACTATAAAGTAGATTCAGATCAAACCAATAAGGCACACACTCTTGGAAGACTGAGATATTCATATCTTGAGCATGTTGTTTAAAAACTATTGACTTAAGTTCTTTAGTGAAAATCAACCAACGTAGATCTTTCAACATCTCTCTAACACCGTTAAGAAACTAATTATTGCCAACTTGTTTACAGGACATTTGGTCCTTTTGTTGCTCTTTGAGAAAACTATGTCGCTACACCTTACTTAAGTTTTTCTTTTAAATAATAAATGCTTATCCATATCTACATCTCTATATGTCTTATTTCTTTTTTTGTTTCAACTATCTGGTACTAAGACAAGGTGGGTTGCTCTGATGGTAAGCACCCTCCACTTCCAACCAAGAGGTTGTGAGTTCGAGTCACCCCAAGAGCAAGGTGGAGAGTTCTTGGAGGGAAGGATGCCGAGGGTCATTTGGAAACAGCCTCTCTACCCCAGGGTAGGGGTAAGGTCTGCGTACACATTACCCTCCCCAGACCCCACTAGTGAGATTATACTGAGTTGTTGTTGTTGTTGTTGTTTCAACTATCTGGTACTAGAATTTGTCATAGAAAGTTTAATATAGGAGTTTTAGCGCTTGCTATTAAAGATACATCTATTCTTAAAGCTCAAGCCGGAGATATTTGGTTAATGATACAAAGCCTTTATCGCTCCATCATACCCTTTGGTGGTGTATTTTTACATGCGGAAAGCTTTTGTGGACAATATTCAATATAGACATCTAACACTCTTACATGTCCAAAGTTTTAAAAGGATAATTTCAATATAAATACATATTGGGAACCTAATGAGGCAATATAGTTCTTCAATCCCCAAAAGAAAATATTGTCGATGGCCAACATCCATCGCAGTCACTGGACTGGACCCATATAAGCTACCAACGGGTAACCTAAATCTATATTCCTCCAATTATATATATTACTCATGTTACATTTTGCATGATATTATTATTATTCTAAAAATAAAATAATTATATTTTTGTGATATTTTAAACATAATCTAATGATACTTCTAAAAGTTAAAAGATTGTGATGCCAAACGTTCTATCATTTCTGGACATATAACTTTTATTTAAGAATCAAAAGAATCAAATTTAAATTGACCACAAAAGTTAAATACATTGGTTTGATACTCCTAAGGAGTTATTCTTGTTTGAATGGATGTAATGGTTTTTTTATTTAATTTTTCTTGAAAGCACATCCTATCATTGCACCAACACGTGTTTGAGTACGATATTCAAGGTGGAAAAGAAAAGTTCGGAATTAAAACTCAAATCAACAAAAACAAGTACAACCTAATCTTCTGGGAAAAAGCAGATAATTGTATTTACGGTGTAAAATACTTTATATGTAAGTTATAAGGTAATTTTTGTGATATATATTGATTGCTAACTTAATAAAAATGGTAATTAACTTAATAAGCATTAATTTCTATAATATGATGTAATAAATTTTACACTATCAATTTATTTAACTTAAATCAAAAGAAAAAAATATTAACAATACCATAGGCAGTCGTGTCCCCTTTCGCTAAAATTATAATCAAAGGGGATAGTGAAATAATAAATTACAATCTATGTGATGTCTGAGAGATAAAATTGTGAAGCCCAATATTTTAATGTTTCCTTACGCCTTGAGTTAAGATTTATTTTAAAATCTTAAGTTGAAAAAGTGCTTAAAAAGATATTAAAAGATGATTTGGAATCAAGTTATGTGAGTATAATGCTAAAAAGATGGGAGAAAAGTATAGAGGCCAGGTGTAGACAATAACTCAATTTTGCTCCAATATGCAACCATACGCGACCTGAATTTGGTTAGGTATTAAAAAAAACAACTCAGTTACACCCTAGCACGCAACCGCCAGGTGATCACCTATAGGTATAAATTCTATATTACGAGAAAGGCTTTTATTTCAAGGTAGAACTGTAGACGGTCAAGTAAAATCTAATCCAAGAAATAATTTGATCTATGGACAATATTATTGTGGTAAAGGTCATAATGCCAGAGGAATCATTACCGCAAGACATAGAGAGGGAGATCATAAGCGTCTATATCGTAAAATTGTGAGCATTAGGTCTTCTCCTACATAGTAAGCACAAAGTCGGGCAAACTCCCATACTCATGGGCAAATACGTAGATGTTTATCATTTAATCATGCTCCTAACATTAAACCACTGAGCAAATCCCTAGATTTCAAGGAACCGCTTCAAGAACACTCAACAAGGAAAAGAAAAGTTAGGGTTTTTGAATTTTAGTATAATCTCTTACTCTACCTTTCAATACCGCAACGACTTAAGATTATGAACGGCGTATTCATGTTAGAAACACCAAAAGAACATAATTTTATATAGAGCCTAAAAATCAAAGATTTGGAGTTAGAGATTTATAGCCAAATTTTAAATTGAGAAAAATTGAATTCTTTTGGGATAGGACAATAATTAATTGAGTTGTTTGATATTTAGTGATTGATTGTGATTGGAACATGTGGAAACCGACCTTGCAAGAAAGGAAAGATCTTTGAGGTGAGTTGAGTTTCTTTCCTAAGTCAAGGGCTAGATTATAATGTGCATATTATTATTTGTATTGTATTTTAGAATAAACTATATATGATTGCGAATCCTTATGACAAAAAATAACTAAGTTGAACGAGACGTTGAAAATACTTATTTATGTTAAATTTCTTGTCTATATGCAAATATTTGTATTGCTCAGACTTTCAAATCAAATTTAAAATAGAAAATGATTAGTTTCTTGTTGTATTGTGGTTGCTTGTTTACGTACAATTGCTCATACTCTCAGACTTTCAGTTCCAATTCAAAGAAAGAAAAATTAGTTTAGTAGACACTTTATCCACGGTGGCCTAGTGTGTATGAGTTAATCTATTAGATACTTTATCCACGAGGCCTAGTGTATTCAGATTCGAAAAGGAAGAAGTAGCCAACCTCCCTGAGAATGAGTGCTCGTACAGTAGCCAGGGCTAGCTAGCCCATGCTTGCAGGTGTTAACACACACAAATAGGTTGAGCTTGATTGAACTACTCGATGGCCCATAGATGGGTTGACTTGGGTTAGCATAATGAGAGGCCCTACTAATGTGCCACAAATGGAGCTTAATTGAGCCACTCTATGGCCCTATAGATGGGTTGAGTTTGAGTAAGCATAATCATAGGCCCCACATCAGCTTTAGCAGTCGCCGTACGTATCCCCAGATTCTCATGTATGTAGGGCCAATATGTGCAAAGTTTTCAGAAAAGCTATTTCTATAAGAATACAAATCAGTTTTTAGCTTCAATTTTGAATATCAGATAAGCTATTTCTTAAAGAAAGACTAGTAAAGTTTGTATTAGGATAGCATGTCTATATCACACCCTTTGGAATACGACCCTTCCCTGAAACTTGCGTGAATGCAAGATGCTTTGTGCATTAGGATGTCCCCTTTTACTCAATTTTCAGCTTTAGTTTTCAATTGTCAGATACAGATTTATTTTTTAGCTTTATTTTTCAATAGTTAGATACACATTCAGTTTTTAGCTTTAGTTTTCAATTGTCAGATATAGATTCACATTTCATCTAAGTTTTCAATTGTCAGATATAGATTCACTTTTCAGCTTTAGCTTTTAGTTATCAGATACATATTCAGTTTTCAATTTCAATTTTCAATTTAATTTTCAGAATCAGTTTTAATTTTCAGACTGCTCAAAATTTGTTATGTGAATTGCCTACTGTATTTTGTTATATTTATATGTTAGCCCATGCTAGTCTTGTCCTCCGCTTAAAAGGTTGTTAATGAAACTTTCGGGGAATTCTTTGGTAGTACTTAACCTATTTGTACCTACCACGTCGTATGACAGATGTTGAGTTTATAGGTGACAAAGCATGTGGCTAGAGATGAATTCAATAGACTCAGTGGTGAGCCGTTAGACTCAGTGGTGAGCCGTTGACTCTTTCCATCGGTATCAATGTCCTTTTTTAGACCTTTAGCTATTATTAGACAATTATATTATTTTAGGAAAATTCCCTCATATTTACTCAGATTCTTTTTAGATAGAGGCTTATGACTTTGCTAGTGGGTTCAGTTGTTAGACATATTAAGTTTGTGTTATAATGCAGTTTTCAAATAGTATTATCTTAAGCTTTATTTATGAATTTCTTGGGTGTGTTGTTCAGCTTTGAATTTCAGTAAATTAGAAGAGGGCTTGCTTGATGGCTAAGGTAGATTGAGCGCTTGTCACGACCCAAAAACTCAATCAGTCGTGATGGTGCCTAACGCACATGCTAGGCAAGCCAGACTTAACGATAATGAACCATAACCACATAAATTACAGAATTAACATAAGTCTAAACCTTGATATAGCAAAAAACAAATATCGTCAAAACATGAAAAATTCACCAGAACTAGTAAATATAGAGTCATGAGCTCTAAAACGGAAAGAAAATACAAGTCTGAAAGCTAAATAGCAACACTGTCTGAAATAAGGAAAATAGTACAATATGGAAAGAGACATCAAGTCTGCGAACGAGAATGCAACTCTACCCCGTCTCTCGATGATCAACTCAGCTACCGATGATTGGGTCAAATACCTGGATCTGTATAATTAAGTGTAGAGTGTAGCATGAGTACAACCAACCCCATGTACTCATCAAGTATCATAACTAACCTCGGCGAGGTAAAATCAGTAAGAATTATAAATGCTACTCGCTATAACTTGTACAATTCATAATTCAACAAGTACAGTAATATGATCAAGTCATAAATCACGAAAAGAACAATTTTTGATGTTCACAGTTTATCAAGTACTCCGCTTATAGCCTATTTGGCTAAGCTTTTTTTGGGCCAAACAAATACTTTTTTAAATTCAAAGTATTTTTTTCCAAAAATTGAGGTGTTTGGCCAAGTTTTTGGAATGAAAAAAATATTTTTAAAGAGAAACAAAAGTAGTTTTGGAGAAACAGAAAAAAATAGCTTTTCTCTAAAAGCACTTTTGAGAAAAATACACTTAGAAGCAGTTTTTAAAAGCTTGGCTAAATACTAATTGCTACTTAGAAGTGCTTTTCAAATTAATTAGCCAGACACAAGCTACTTCTAATTAAAGGTACTCTGAGAAAAGTACTTTTGAAAAAAAACACTTCTCAAAATAAGCTGATTTTTAGAACTTGGCCAAACATGCTATTAGCCAATAATCTATCATATAAAGATGATATGCAAGTAAATCAAGCAAATAATCATGTAAAGTGCAAGTAAAGATGAAATGCAATAACTACATAACACTGGCCAAATTTTCATCAGTACCAAACCACTAATTATGTTTTCCTCAATCTGTGTATACACCATCAAGAGAGAAATATGAGAGGGTGATCCTAGGGGGATGGGTCCATATCCACACGCTGCATGGATAACTTACATGCTTCACAAACAACTTATGTGCTAATAATATCAATCGCACGAACAACTCACATGCCAATAATACCAATCGCATGGACAACTCACGTGCCAATAATCATAATCTGCCCTGCGTGGTCACAGGCTAACAACACAATCCGCCTGACGTGGTCACAAGCACCTACTCCAAATCATATTACACAGAAGCAAATATATAATAATACATGTATATGATCAATGGATATTAGATTTCATGCTCCTGGACTGGTATAACTGACATGCTATGGTGTATGCATGTGCAAAGTATGCTATCATATCTCAAATCAACAATTTCATCACGGAAATAGCAACTATCAAGTTCATTCGGGGGATTAGCCTCTATCTAACCTCAAATATGGATCAAATAGTTCACAACAGGGTTACAAATATGAGAAACATCGCAGCATAAAACTTACGAATCAATTCAATGCATATCATAGCGTAAAAACTACCCAGAGCATGGATAAATATCTCGGTGCTCGCACATGGACTCAACCCCCAAACATATGTGCACCCATAACATGTAGCTATCAAAAATAACTCATGCAACTAGTGCCTCAACCAAGTTTAGGTAAGATACTTACCTCAAACAAGCCAAATCACTCCTCTAACAAGCCCTTCCCCCGTGAATCAACCTCCGGATGTCTCGAATATGGCCAAAATAACTTAATATAATCAATAAAAGCCATAGGAATCGATTCCAATTGATAAAGCTAAGATCTTTAACCAAAAGCAAAATGTCAACCCTGGGCCCGCACCTTGGAACCCGACCAAACTCACAAGTTTCGGATGCTCATTCAATTATGAGTCCAACCATACCAATTTCATCCAATTCTGACCTCAAATCGACCTTCAAGTCCTCAATTTACTGTAACGACCCGACTAGTTATTTTACATTTTGTAGCACCGTTCCTCCATTACTACATCTTCTATGCTCATTTGTGGTAATGTGACTTTCCGGGGTGGTTGATTTGGTTCCGGAGATGTTCCAGAGTGAATTGGGACACTTAGTCTCAAGGTAGGAAGCTTAAGTTAAAAGAGTTGACCGGAGTTTAACTTTTGTGTAGACAACTCCAGAATAGAGTTTTGATAATTTTGGTAATTTCGTACGGTAATTTTGTACTTAGGCGTACGTCCGAATATTGATTTGGAGTCTCGTAGGTTGATTTGATGATTTTTGGCGACAGTTCGAAAGTTGAAGGTTTGGAAGATTGAGAGGTTTGACCGAGAGTTGACTCTGTTGATATCAGGTTCAGATTTCAGTTTCGGGAGTTGGAATAAGTCTAATGTGTCATTTTGAACTAGTGTGCAAAATTTGAGGCCATTCAGAGTTGATTTGGTATGATTCGACATTAGTTATAGAAGTTGGAAGTTCATTAGGCTTGAATCGATGTGCGATTTGTGGTTTTGATATTGTTTGATGTGATTTGAGGGTTTGAATGAGTTCGTATTGTGTTTTAGAACTTGTTAGTTTGTTTGTATGGGGTCTCGAGGCCCTCGTGGAAGTTTCGGATGGGTAACATATCAATTTTTGGACTTAAAGCATTACTGAAGGTGTATGGCTTCTGGTGTAACCGCATCTGCGGTGGGCTTGGCTGCAGATGTGGAGCCATAGGTGAGGCCGAGGATATGCAGAAATGATATGGGAAGCTCCAGGGGAGGTCTGCAGATGCAGATCATTTGATCACAAGAGCAGTGTTGGCTGGGGTTGGTGAAGTCGCAGGTCCGAAAAGCTAGCTGCATCTGCAAGCCCGCAGATGCGGACAAGAGGATGTAGAAGCCGGGGCAGGCTGGCTGGGCTAGGACCACAAAAGCAAAGGTTATTCGCATGTGCTGACCCATAGAAGCGGGTGATTGACCGAAAAAGCGGTGGGGTAGAGCTCAAATGAAATGCGCATATGCACGATTTGGACTACAGAAGCGGCCCCGCGGAAGCGGAAAAAGGGCGCAGATGCGGGAATGCTGAACAGGTTAATAAAATCGAAGGGTTTCATTTTTTCCCCTCATTTTTGGAATTGCAAAACTCGGTCTAAGGCGATGTTTGGAGAAATTCTCATCCCAATTGAAGAGATAAGCGCTGTTTATTCGATTTTGGTATTAAATATTGAATACCCATTGATTATTACACCTAATATTTATGAATCTAAGATAGAATTTGGGAGTTTTTGGACTATGTTATTGGAGAGTGAAATTTGAGGATTTGAGGGTCGATTTGTGGTTGGAATTAGATGATTTTTTTATGGTTGGATTTGTAACTAAATGGGTGTTCGTAATTTGTGAATTTTTTCAGGTTCTGGAGTGCGGCCCAGGGTCGATATGCACGGGAAGGGCTTGCTAGCGGAGTTCTTTGGCTTGCTTGAGGTAAGTATCTTATCTAAACTTGGTTGAGGCACTATTTACCTGAATTATTCATGATAGCGACGGGATATGAGTGGCACATATGTGTGGGCTTGAGCCCATATGCATGCACTTAGATACTATTCGCATGCTCGGGGTAGTGCTAAGGCTATGACATGCCTTGAATTGATTGTTAAGCTTCAAGTTGAGATGTTTCTCCTATTTTTACCCCATTGGGAACTATTTGTACCACATTTGAGATTTTATTGAGGTTATTTCCCCAAATGAAGCTGGTAAACTCCTATTCCATGATGAAATTATCTATTTTAGCTGTGATAGTACACTTTGCACATGCCTATACTATAACATGTTAGTTATACTAGTCTAAGAGTATGAAACTTGATAAACATTGATCATGTACATGTATTCTCGTATATATGCTTTATGTGAGTTATGATCTGGACTGGTAGCCTGTGACCAAGCCGGGCAGATTATGATTGTTGGCACGTGAGTGTCCGATCCGTGCAGTTGATATTATTAGAACGTGAGTTGTCCGTGCATCACATGAGTTATCTGTGCGGTTGATCTTATTAGCATGTGAGTTGTCTGTGCAACGTGCGGATATTGAGCAAAGCTGATCAGTGGTTCGGCACAAATATAAAAAGGTTGAAGAAAATCTGGATAGTGTTTGTTTGGATTTGCATTTCATCTTTACTTGCAACCTCTGTGGTTATTTATCTAATTCATTTGCATATCACCCTTATATGCTATATTATTTACTGAGCTAAGTACTTGAGAATTGCACACAAACACATACACACACACACAAACACACACACACACAGAGAGTTCCTTCTGTGCTTTATACCTGATCGCATTACTGTTATGTACTTGTTGGTTTTAGGATATTGTACAAGTTATAGCAAGTATCATTTGTAATTCTTTCTTTTTTTACCTCGCCGAGGTTAATTACGATATTTATTGAGTACATTAGGTCAATTGTACTCACACTACATTCTGCACTTAATTTATGCAGATCCAGGTATTGGGATTAGTTATTAGTAGCAGATTTGCTGGTTGAGCTGAGTTTTCAGAGACGAGGTAGAGCTGCAATCTCACCCGCAGTTTTTTTCCGTTTCTTTTCTTATATACTATTGTCTTTATTTCATACAGTATTACATTTAGTCATTTTGGATTTGTATTCCCATATTAGATCTTATGACTATTTATTTACCAGTTTTGGGGAGGATTTATTTTGTATTAGCGGTATTTTATTATATTGCGATTTCAGACTTATGTTATTCCTGCAAATATCATTATTTCGGTTCATTATTGGTTATATTCGTCTTGCCTAGAAAGTGTTTTAGGCGCCATCACGACGGGTTGGGATTTTGGATCATGACATGTTAGTATAAGAGCCCTAGGTTCATAGGTATTATGAGTCATGAGCAAGTTTAGTAGAGTCTTATAGATCGGCGAGGAGACGTCTGTACTTATCTTCGAGAGGCTACTGAACTATTAGAAAACTTCACTTTCTTTTATTCTTGTTGTGGGGATTTATTATTTTTTAAATTTGAATTTGTCTCTTCTATTCGCTCACAAATGGTGAGGACACGTGCGACCGAATCAAGCGAACGGCCCTCAGTACCACCAGTTAGGACCGTGAGAGTTTAGGGTCACGGTAGAGGCCGAGGTATGGCTCTTACTACATCCAGAGAAGCACCTGTGGAGCCACCGGTTACTCCAGCTGAGGAGTGGGTATCAGATATTGTTGAGTCGGCGGGGCCAGCTGAGGACCAGTTGTGCCTATCGTGATTCTCGACCTTTAAGAGGCCTTAGCCCAGATTGTGACTGTGTGCACGAGCCTGGATCAGGTGGTTTCGGTTCCAGCTATGCCAGCCACTTCACAGGCCAGGGGAGGTGCTCAGACTCCTGCTGCCCATACTCTAGAGTAGCTAGCTTAGGGACTCCAGATACCGGGTGTGTTCCTAGTTCAGTCGGTTACTGCCGCTCGGGCCAAGGTTGGTCCCTATATGACTTATGAGGAGCAGAAGAGATTGGATCGATTTGGGAGGCTTAAGCCTCTAGAGCTCAGTGGAGCATAGTCAAAGGTTGCTTAGGAGTTTATAGACTGGTGTCAGTAGATTCTTCACACATCGGGTATTTTGGACACTAATTGGGTTATATTTACTACTTTTTAGCTGGCAGGGGCAGTGTACCGATGGTGGCAGGCTTACGAGTTGAGCAGGTCAGCTGATGCAGCGCCACTTACATGGCATGAGTTCTCGATTCTCTTCTTAGAGATGTTTGATCCATGGACTCGCAAAGAAGAGTTGCGTAGGCAGTTTGAGAAATTGTGCCAAGAGGGTATGACCGTGACTTAATATGAGATGAGATTTGCAGAGTTGGATTGTCGTGTAGTATGGTTGGTTCCCACTGAGAGGAAGAAGATTAGGAGGTTTATTGATGGCCTCAACTACAGTTTACGCTTTATTATGGATTGGGAGGTTACGACGTATGCTAGGTTTGACCATGTGGTCTAGATTGTTAGACGTTTAGAGTTGGTTCACAGGAAGGAGCGTGATGAGAGGGAGGCCAAGAGGCCTTGTAGTTCGGGTGGGTTTAGCAGTGCCTCATCTAGAGGTCAGTCCTATTACAACAGAGGTCGCCTTTCTAGACCCGTTCAGGCACCTCGCCATGTTCCTCGTGGTTCTTTAGTTAGCCACAGATCCTACAGTGCACGCCTAACTCATTCATCATTTAGTGCGCTCTCGGCACAGAGTTCTTACCATGCTTCATCTGTACAGGGTTCCACATGGAGCTATTCGGATCATCAGGGTTAGCATCTCCATCAGAGGAGGGGTTGTTTTGAGTGCGGGGACTTGAGTCATCTCAAGAGAGATTTCCCCAAACTGTTGAGTAGGGTTCCACATCAGAGTTCTCAACCTATGATTTCAGCACCAGTAGCTACGCCACCCGCACAGCTAGCTCAAGGTAGGGCTCAGTCAGCTCGAGGCCACCCTGGCGGAGAGGTCGATCAGATGGTGGTCAGGCCCATTGCTATGCATTTCCAGCCAGGCCAGAGGCAGTTGCCTCCGATGTCATGATCACAAGTATTGTTTCAGTATGCCACATGGATGCTTCGGTATTATTTGATCCTGGTTCCACTTATTCATATGTGTCATCATACTCTGCTCATTATTTGGGTATGCCCCGTGATTCTTTAGTTATGCATGTTCATGTATCTATACCGGTTAGTGATTATATCATTGCGGATCATGTGTAGTGACTATTGGGGGATTAGATACAAGAGTTGATCATTTACTGCTTAGCATGGTTAGCTTTGACATGATTTTAGGCATGGATTGGTTATCACCATGTCACGCAAAGACCGTGACATTGAAGATACAGTGATTGCCTAGGGTTGAGTGGAGAGGTTCCTTGGATTATGTTCCTAGTAAAGTGATATCATATTTGAAGGTCAGCGGATGGTTGGGAAGAGATGTTTTGCATATTTGGCCTTTGTGAGGGATGTTAGTCCTGATACTCCTACTATTGGGTTACTCCCGATAGTGAGGGACTTCCCAGATGTATTGACCTGGTGCCGGGTACTCAGCCCCTCTCTATTCCTCCGTATCGTATGGCACCAGTAGAGTTGAAAGAATTGAAGGAACAACTTCAGGAGCTACATGATAAGGGATTCATCAGGCCTAGTGTGTCACTTTGGGGCACGCCAGTTTTATTTGTAAAGAAGAAATATGGTACTATGCATATGTGTATTGATTTCAGGTAGTTGAACAAAGTTACAATTAAGAACAAGTACCCACTACCTCACATTCATGACTTATTTGATCAGCTTTAGGGTGCTAGAGTCTTCTCCAAGATTGATTTGAGGTCTAGGTATCACCAGTTGAAGATTCGGGATTCTGATATTCTGAAGATGACATTCAAAACCCGCTATGGTCACTGCGAGTTTCTTGTTATATCATTTGGGCTGACCAATTCCCCAACAACCTTTATGCACCTGATGAACACTGTGTTCCAGCTGTATCTTGATTCTTTCATCATAATATTCATTGATAATATATTGGTGTACTCACGCAACTAGGAGGATCACGAGCAACATCTAAGGATTGCACTTCAGATGTTTAGGGAGAAGAAGCTATATGCTAAATTCTCCAAGTTTGAGTTTTGGTTGGATTTTATGGAGTTCTTTGGCCAAGTGGTGTCTAGTGAGGGGATCCAGGTGGATCTGAAGAAGATTGAGGCAGTTTAGAGGTGGCCCAGACCGTCTTCAGCTACTGAAATTCGTAGGTTTCTTGGTTTGATATGTTATTATCGCTGTTTTCTTGAGGGCTTCTCATCCATTACTGCACCTTTAACTAGATTGACCCAGAAGGGTGACCTATTCAGGTGGTCTGATGAGTGTGAGGAGAGCTTTTAGAAGCTCAAGACTGCCTTGACCACAACTCCAGTTCTAGTTTTGCCGTCAGCATCGGGTTCATATACAGTTTATTGTGATTCTTCACTGATTGGTATCAGGCATATGTCTTGATGCAGGAGGATAGACTGATTGCTTATGATTCACGTCTGCTGAAGCCCCATGAGAAGAACTACCCCATTCATGATTTAGAGTTGGCAGCCATTGTTCAAGCATTGAAGATTTGGAGGCACTATCTCTACGATGTGTCTTGTGTGGTATTCACAGATAATCATAATCTATAGCACTTGTTAAAGCAAAAGGATCTAAACTTGAGATAGCATAGGTGGTTAGAGCTGTTAAAAGACTATGATATTACCATTTTGTATCATCCCGGAAAGACCAACATGGTGGCCAATGCCTTGATTAGAAAGGCTGAGAGTATGGGTAGCCTTGCATATATTCCAGTTAGTGAGAGGCTGCTAGAATTGGATGTTCAGGCTTTGGCCAATCAGTTTGTGAGGTTAGATGTTTCGGAGCCTAGCTGGGTTCATGCTTGCATGGTTTCTCGGTCTTCTTTATATGAGTGCATCAAAGCGCGTTAGTATGACGACCCCCCATTTGCTTGTCCTTAAGGACACGATGTGACATGGTGATACCAAGGAGGTTTCTATTGGAGATGATGGGGTATTAAAAATGTAGGGTTGGATTTGTGTGCCCAATGTGGATGAGTTGCGTGAGTTGATTCTTCATGAGGCCCATAGTTTGCTGTATTCCATTCATCCAGGTGCTGCTAAGATCTATCATGATTTAAGGCAGCACTATTGGTGGAGAAGAATGAAGAAAGATATAGTAGAGTTTGTGGCTCGGTGTTTGAACTGCCTGCAGGTAAAGTACGAACATTAGCGGCCAGACGGTTTGCTTCAGATACTTGAGATTTTCGAGTGGAAATGGGAGCGGGTTACCATGGATTTTGTTGTTGGTCTCCCATAGACTTTGAAGAAATTCGGTTCAGTGTGGGTTATTATGGATAGACTGACCAAGTCTGCCCACTTTATTTTGGTTATGACTACCTATTCTTCAGAGCAGCTGGCTTAGATCTATATCTGTGAGCTTGTTCATCTTCATGGTGTGCCGGTGTCCATTATCTCTGATTGAGGCACGCATTTCACATCGTATTTATGGAGAGCTGTGCAGTGTGAATTAGGTACATGAGTTAAGTTGAGTACAACATTCCACCCCCAAACGGACGGGCAGTCTGAACGCACCTTTAAGACCTTAAAGGATATGCTACGTAGTTGTGTTATGGATTTTGGGGGTTCATGGGATCAGTTCTTGTAGCTTACAGAGTTTTCCTACAACAACAACTACCAATCGAGTCTTCGTATGGCTCCTTATGAGGCCTTATATATGAGGCAATGTCTTTCTCCAGTTGGTTAGTTTGCGCTGGGAGAGGTTAGGTTATTCGGCACTGATTTGGTTCGGGATTCCTTGGTTAAAGTCAAGTTGATTCAGGATTGTCTTCATACAACACAGTCTAGGCAGAAGAGTTATGCTAATAGGAAGGTTCATGATGCTGCATACATGGTGGGTGAGAAGGTTTTGCTCAGAGTTTAGCCCATAAAGGGTGTGATGAGGTTCGAGAAGAAGGGCAAGTTGAGCCCTCGATATATTGGGCATTTTGGGGTGCTTGAGAGGATTGGAGAGGTGGTCTACAGACTTGCCTTGCCACCTAGTCTATCATGCGTTCACCCACTATTTTATGTTTCTATGCTCCAAAGGTATTATGGTGATCCATCACACATTTTGGATGTTAGCACGATGCAGTGAGATATGGATTTGACTTATGATGTAAAGACGGTGGGCATTTTGGATCAGCAAGTTTGAAAGTTAAGATCAAAGAATATTGCATCAGTAAAAGTTCAATGGAGAGGACAGTCGATTGAGAAGGCTACTTGGGAGACCGAGTAGGAGATGAGGAGCAGTTATCCACACATGTTTGAGAATCCAGGTATGATTCTAGACCCGTTCGAGGATAAACGTTTGTTTAAGAGGGGGAGAATGTAACGACCCGGCCGGTCATTTTATGTTTTGCAGCCCTATTCCTCCATTTACTTCTTCTTCTATGCTTATTTGTGGTTTTGTGACTTGCTGGGGTGATTGGTTTAGTTCCGAGGATGTTCCGGAGTGAACTGGGATACTTAGTCCCAAGGTTGGAAGTTTAAGTTAGAAGAGTTGATCAGAGTTTGACTTTTATATAGACGACTCTAGAATGGAGTTTTGATGGTTCCAGTAGCTTCGTATGGTAATTTTGGACTTAGACGTATATTCGGATATTGATTTGGAGGCCCGTAGGTTGATTTGATGATTTTTGGCAAATATTAGAAAGTTGAAAGTTTGAAAGGTTGAGAGCTTTGTCCGAAAGTTGACTTTATCGATGTCGGGCTCAGATTTCAGTTTCGAGAGTTGGAATAATTATGATGTGTCATTTTGAATAGTGTGCAAAATTTGAGGTCATTCGGAGTTGAATTGGTATGATTCAGTATTAGTTTTAGTAGTTGAAAGTTCAGTAGTTTATATGGCTTGAATCGATGTGCGATTCGTGTTTTTGGTATTGTTTGATGTGATTTGAGGCTTCAAACGAGTTTGTATTGTGTTTTAGGACTTGTTGGTATGTTTGGATGGTATCCCGGGGATGTTTCGAATGGGTAACGGATCAAGCATTGCTGAAGGTGTATGGCTTCTAGTGTAACCGCGTCTACGATGGGCTTGGCCGCAAATATGGAGCCGTAGGTGCAACTAAGGATATGCAGAAGCGAAGCTCCAAGGGAGGTCCACAGATGCAGACTATTTGATCACAGGAGCGGTGTTGGCTAGGGCTGGTGAAGTCACAGTTGCGAAGGGATAACCGTATCTGCGAGTCCGCAGATACGGACAAGGGAACGCAGAAGTGGGGGCAGGCTGGTTGGGCTAGGACCGCAGAAGTGAAGGTTATCCGCGGGTGCGGACCTGTAGAAGCGGGTGATTAAACATAGAAGCAGTGTGGCGGAGCTTAAATGAAATGCGCAGAAGCGGCCCCATAGAAGCTGAAAGGGGCGCATGTGCGGGAATGCTGGATAGGTGAATAAAATCAAAGGGTTTCATTGTTTTCTCATTTTTGGAATTGTGGAACTCGATCTAAGGAAATTTTGGAGAAATGCTCATCCCAACTGAAGAGGTAAGTGACGTTTATTCGATTTTGGTATTGGATATTGAATACCCATTGATTATTACACCTAATATTTATGAATCTATGATAGAATTTGGGGATTTTTGGACTATGTTATTGGATAGTGAAATGTGAGGATTTGAGGGTCGATTTATGGTTGGAATTGGATGATTTTGGTATGGTTGGACTCGTAATTGAATGGGTATTCAGAATTTGTGAATTTTGCCAGGTTCCAAAGTGCGGTCCCGGGGTTTACTTTTTGGGTTGAATTTTTTGATTTGAGTTAAAAATCTAAGCTTTATCTTTTGGAATCACTTCCTACTACTTTTATTGATGGTATTGCGTTACTTTGACTAGATCCGGATTGTCCGGAGATTGATATGCACGGGAAGGGCTTGTTAGCATAGTGATTTGGCTTGCTTGAGGTAAGTATCTTATCTAAACTTGGTTGAGACACTAGTTGCCTGAATTATTTGTGATTGTCACGTTCTATGGGTGGCGCATATGTGTGGGGTTGAGCCCATATGCGTGCACCGAGAAACTATTCACATGCTCGGGGTAGTTCTTAGGCTATGCCATGCATTGAATCGATTGCTAAGCTTCAAGTTGAGATGTTTCTATTATTTGTACCCCACTCTGAGATATTTGTACCACATTTGAGATTTCATTGAGGTTATCTCCCTGAATGAAGCTGGTAATCTGCTATTCCATGATGAAATTGTCTGTTTTAGCTATGATATCACACTTTGCACATGCCTACACTAAAGAATGTTAGTTATACCAGTCCAGGAGTATGACACTTGATAATCATTGATCGTATACATGTATTCTAGTATATTTGCTTTCTGTGAGTTATGATCTAGACTGTTAGCCTGTGACCACGCCGGACATATTATGATTGTTCGCACGTGAGTGTCCATGCAGTTGATATTATTAGCTTGTGAGTTGTCCATGCAACACATGCGATGTCCATGCGGTTGATATTATTAGCACGTGAGTTGTCCGTGCAGTGTGCGGATATGGTTCCATCCCCCTAGGGTCACCCTATCATGTTTCTCTCTTGACGGTGTACAAGCAGATATTGAGCAAAGCTGATTAGTGGTTCTGCACAAATAGGGAAAGGTTGAGGAAAATCTGGCTAGTGTTTGTTTGGATTTGCATTTCACCTTTACTTGCAACCTCCGTGGTTATTTATCTAATTCATTTTCATATCACCCTTATATGATATATCATTTACTAAGCTGAGTACTTGAGAATTGCACACACACACACACACACAGATAGTTCCTTCTGTGCTTTATACCTGATCGCATTACTGTTATGTACTTGTTGGTTTTAGGATATTGTACAAGTTATAATAGTTATCATTTGTAATTCTTTATTCTTTTACCTCGCCGAGGTTAATTACGATATTTATTGAGTATATTAGGTCGATTGTACTCATACTACACTCTGCACTTAATTTGGGCAGATCCAGGTGTTGGGACCAGTTATCAGTAGAAGATTTGTTGGTTGAGCTGAGTTTTCAAGATACGAGGTAGAGATGCATTCTCGGCCACAGTCTTGGCATCTCTTTTCTTATATACTGTTGTCTTTAAGATATTATTACTTTTAGTCATTTCGGATTTGTATTCCCGTATTATAGCTCATGACTATGTATTTACCAATCCTGGGGAGGATTTATCTTGTATTTACAGTATTTTATTATATTAAGATTTCAGACTTATGTTATTCTTGCAAATTTTGTTATTTTGGTTTTTTTGGTTATGTTCAGCTTGCCTAGCAAATGTGTTAGACGCCATCACGATGGGTTGCGATTTTTGATCATGACATTTACACTTTAGGTAAGTTTTTACTAAAATTCCCAATTTCTTCACTTCAATTCACCAATTAAATGCTAAAAACAAGGATGGAATCATGGAATATAAACTAATCAGAGTAAAAAGTACATACCCCAATCTAAATCGTGAAAATCCCTTTGAAAATCGTCCAAACCCGAGCTGTACAACTCAAAATTTGTTAAAATGAACAAAATCCTCAAAAATAGAGTACTTATGGTCTGCCAAGGCATACACTTCACGATCGTGAAGAGAAAAATTCTCCAACTGCCAATACTACCTTTGCAAATGCGACGTCCTAGTCGCGAACGCGGTGAACAACGACCCTATGCGTACGCGAACACGTAGCCTCTCCCACGAATGCGAAAGCTTACGTCCTGATTTCCTAGCTAAACTCCCCCTTCCACGTGAACGCGACAACACTTCCACGATTGCGATGATCACTGCCATCCAAATCCTCGTGAAAGCAAAGAAAAATTACCTGTGTCAACAGATTACCCTCTGGGAATGTGACCTCTTCTTCGCGATCGCAAAGAAGGAAACCAGAACTGAGAATCAACAGTTCCAAAACAGAGAGAAATGTTCTGAAACCCATCCGAAACACACCTGAGGCCCCCGGGACCCCTTTCAATCACACCAACCAATCCCAAAATATAACACAGACTTATTCGAGGCCTCAAACCACACAAAACAATATCAAAACCATGAATTTTACCCCAATTCAAGCCTAATAAACTTTAAACTTCCAAAACGCATGCCGAACCAAATCAAATAAACTCTGAATGACTTCAAATGTTGCATGCAAGTCCCAAATAATACAACAGACCTATTTCAACTTCTGAAATAAAAATCTATACCCGATAATGATAAAGTCAACTGTCGATCAAACCTATCAGCCTTTCAAACCTTCAACTTTTAAACTTTTGTAAAAAAGAATCAAATCAACCTACAGACCTCCAAATCCAAATCCGGGCATACGCCTAGGTTAAAAGTTACCATAAGAATCTATTGGAACCATCAAAAGTCTATTGCGGAGTCGTCTACCCAAAAGTTAAACTCAGGTCAACTCTTTCAACTTAAGCTTCCAACCTTGGGACTAAGTGTCTCAATTCACTCTGAAACTTCCCTGAAACTAAACCAACCACCTGGAAAGTCACGAAATCCCAAATAAACATAATTAAAGCATCAAATGGGTGAAACAAGGCTAAATACTCAAAACAATCAGCCGGGTCATTGCAGCGCACCCAGTTTCAGGGCGTGACAAAAACAACATGATCGAGGAAAGATATAATGACACGATCGGTCATTGTGAGCTTTAGCATTCCATTCGGTGGTTTGAGGTCTTGAATAGTTTCATTTTATGACTTACGTGTTTGATCGATTTCGGTTTTCGAGCGATTTGGGATTGATTTGGAAGAATAACTTTTATTTTAAAAGCTTTAAGTTGGAAGAGTTTACCAAGTTTGAATTTTTTGTATTTGATCTTGGATCGTAGTTTTAATGATTTTGTTAGGTCCGGATGGTGATTTTGGACTTAGACGTATGCTTGTAATTGGATTCAAAACTCCGTAGGTTCATTTGGTACCTTTTGGCGAAAGTTGACAATTTGAAGGTTTAAAATTTTGTTAAGTTAGACCATTGTTTGACTTTATGGCTATCAAGTTCGGATCTTGATTTCTATACTTGGAATAGATCCGTTTATTATTGAAACTTGTATATAAATTTTGGCGTCATTCCGAGTTGATTTGATAGGAATCAGACGTGTGATTGTGTTTTTAGAAGTTCTTGGGTTTTATTGTGATTGTTATGCACTTTGGTGTCTGATTCGTAGTTCCGAATGTTATTTTGGTATTTTGATCATGTGAGCGAATTCGTATGATATTTATATAATTGTATGGTTGTTTGGTGTGGAGCCCCGAGGGCTCGTGTAAGTTTCGGACGCATTTCGGGGAGTTTGAGAGAGTTCATATTTTGCTGGTGTTTAGTTCTCGCATTTGCGAGAGGTTGGTCGCATTTGCGACAACTGTATTTGAAAAATACTTCTTGCTTTTGCGAACCTGGGGAAGTTGGGCATTTATCTCAAATGCGATATTGGAGTCGTATTTGCAATTATGGGATATCTGCTTTTGCGATGTTTTGGGTTGCTTTTGCGACTGGCTGTTGGGGAAATGGCTTCGCATTTGTGAAGCTTTTGATTGCAAAGGCGATAATTGCTGAGTCTATCAGGGGTTGCATTTGCGAATCCCTTGTCGTAAATACGACATCTGCTGCTTGTTTATAGATGGGTATTTTGGGACTTAGCCTCATTTTATCATATTTTGAGTCCTAGACTCGGTGGGAGGCGATTTTGAGGAAAGAATCTTAGAGAACTTTTTGGGGTTTTTGTTTATGTTTTAAAAAAATAAAAATTTGAGATTTGAGAGCCGAATTGTACTCGGATTTGAAAACAAAATACATATATAGAATCGTGAAGTTATGGGTAGTCGAGATCTACCCTTGGACTCGAGTTTTGACCGGGCGAGCCCGGAGTTGACTTTTAAAATATTGTGTAAAGATCTTAACATGATTTATTTGAATTGGTTTCCCTTATATTATTTGATGTCATTAAGTCGATTTTGGTGAGTGGAGGTGAATTTTAGAGGAAAAGCATTTTTAGAGTATTGATTGAAGACTTTTGAGGTAAGTAGCTTGCCTAACTTTATGTGAAAAAAACTATCCCGTAGGATTTAGTTAATTGTACTATTTGAATTATGTGAAAGATGTGTACAAGAGGTGAAGAGTGTGTGCACGGCCTTATATGTGAAAACTGACCGGTTTAAACTGTTAAATTTCTTATATGCCTTTAATTAAAGTTGTTATTACATGTTCGATCTTTCATTGTCGAGTTTACTCTTATATGATTTAATTGAAGTTTTTATTATATGTTCTATTTTTAATTGTCGATTTACTCCTATATGCATTTAATTGAGGTTGTTATTACATGTCATATATTTCATTGTTGAGTTTATCCTTATGCATGCAATTAGAGTTGTAGTTATTAAGCTATTAATATGTTGCAATTGAAGTTGTGTTTTATGGAAATATCTTTCATTGTTGAGTTAATTTTGTTTCATTGTGTTTTTGTTGAAACTCTTGTATACATTGTTGTTAAGCCGTGGGCTATGCGTTGTTGTGATATTGGTATTGTTATTTTGGCAATGTTGTGGCATATGGGCACGTGTGGTGCGAATTGATATGTTGTGTTGATTGTGACTTTGACACATGTGCAATTGTTGAGAGAATTGTCAGGGTGCTTGCACGAGATATTTTCCGTATTATTGTTATTATTGATATTTGCACATGCGGCGACATAAGGCGGGCTATATGTATATATATTGGGTTTGCGCATGTGACGAGATAATGTGGGATAATTATCGATGCGCGTATGGCGAGACAAGGCAGGCATTTACTTTATTATTGTGCATGCGGCGATACGAGGGAGGCTATGTCAGGGATGATATGTGATAGCCTGGGGGTTTGTTATTGATGATTTTTGTGTGGTGGTGTGACTTCCTTGTGTGTGTGTCATGCATATTACGTGGTTTGTTATGTTGTTTCCAATTTGCTACTCGGTATCTCTGATTTTTCCTGTTGACTTAAGCTGTGATAGTACACTTGTACATGCATATACCGTAACATGTCATTTATACCAGTTCAGGAGTATGAAACTTGATGATCATTAATCATGCACATGTATTCTTGTATATATGCTTTCTCTGTGATATGTTTGAACTGTTAGCCTGTGGACACATCGGAGGAATTGGGATATTGAGCATGTGACCATGCCGGGGGATTGTGATAGTGAGCTTGTGAAGATGTCGGACGGATTGTGATAGTGAGCCTGTGACCATGCCGAGCGGATTATGATATTGGCACGCGAGTTGTCCGTGCAGCACACGAGTTATACGTGTGGTTCTGATTGATAATGTGGGTACGCGGTGCCATGTGCAGGCTGTGATATTTGAGTTTTTCATGCAACACATGAGTTTTCCGTACGATTGTGATTGATAATGTGGCCACGAGACGCCATATGTATATGAATTATAATTTGTGAGTCGTGACTTGTGATTATGAGGTGTGGTACCTCAGGGTGATTTTTGTATAAATCTTTTGTTAGAACGACTTGAGTATTTGGTTGTCATTTAATTTTCTTAATTGGTTTCACTGGTACCTTAACTTTGTTCTGATTTACTGTTTTATTACATGTTTATTCCTTGTTGCCATTTACTGATTCTTGTTTCTATTATTAGCTTTATATTAATATTCTACACAGGTTATTATGTGTAGTAGGTGTCTTGACTTGTACCTCATCACTACTCTACTGAGGTTAGTCCTGATACTTACTGGGTACCGACCTGATGCACTCATACAACACTTCTACACATTTTTATATAGATCTAGGTATTAGAGATAGCAGACTCAGGCAGAGTTAGCTTCTGATCGCGGGGATTCAAGGTAGAGCTGCTTGGTCGTCACAGTTCCTTGGAGTATTTTACTTTACATTTATACTGTTAAATTCCTATCTGAATAATATTGTATTTTGAGATATTTGTATATATTTAGCTAGAGTTCGTGATTATGTACTACCTAGTCTAGGGGAGTGATTATTGCCGTGTTAGCATTTATCACCTTTAAATTTCTCATTTGTATAAAGTTATATTTCATAATATCATATTTAATTGGATTAACTATTATAAGTGATCGGTTTGCCTAATTTTAGATATTAAGTGTCATCACGATTATTAAGCTGAGATTTTGGATAGTAAGAAAAAGAAGCCCGAGAGGAAGTTCGTTTGAATATTTAAAGTTTAGAATGTGACTGATGAATCAAGAATAAGGGGTCTCCACACACATGCCATTCATGATCACTTTCAATTGAGAATAAGAAAAGGGCATTGGAGAAGTGTCATTTCCATACTTTCTCCCGATGGACCAATTTCCTTTACCTTTGGCTTTCGTCCTTCTTAAAAATCAAGCGTCTCTATCTTTCCAACTATTACTGATCAAAGCATAAAAAGAGAGCCAAAGAGCTTCCCTTTAGAAAGTATTTGATTTGATGTCTTTTGTTTTTACCCTCTTTGTTCACTTTTGCAACCTTTTCATCTACTCTTTTTCATGGGTACGAGACAACAATGCTTTCTCTTATACAACTTTACAAATGCCACAAAAATTCTACGGCCTATTTTGGGAGGCATGACAAGCTTTGTTACTCACATATAAATACATGTGCGTCTTGCCAAATAAACTTCTTCCTCTTCGAAAGAGAGTTTCGTAGTGCAAAGCAACCTCTTGATTGGGAATATGAATTGATGTTGTGTACGTTCTTCCTCAATCAACGGATCTCCTTGATCACAATACCACAAGGTAAACGTTGTCATCACAAAAGAAAAAGTTCTAATTCCCACAGAGAAGATTATATACGGGTGAAACCGGTGCTAAAGCCTACCTCGATTTCTAAGTGGGTCAAACGAAGCAAGGATATAATTGTATGGGATCGGAATCGGAGTAGGGAATTTGTCCTACCAAGGCTCGAACGGAGTGCTCGCCACCGGACCTGATAAAACAACACTTCCCCGAACCCAAAACGAGCATCGAGACCTCGGAAAGCATGACAATGGTTGTACACAACTAACAGAGGGCCGTGATATCCGCGCCCCATCGGATATCACGGCGTAGATCTCGCCCGACTCCTGTAGCGGATCAGTAATTGACAAGAAAGGAGGATTTTTACCTTTTTTAGAATAGTACTAGGGATGCAACTCTCTTACTATATAAAGAAAAAACTTTTTATTTAATAGGACACATGTAACATGCATATCAAGGCAATTCGAACTCATTTCTCTGCTTTCTAGCTATTGAAAAGTTCTTATTTTAATCGTAGTTCTTCATATACATTTGGCTACGAATCGAGGGTTCGGTCAAGGACAAAACTATTGTTCATCTTAAATCCGAGCCCGGACTTAACGTCACAACTGGTTTAGTTATTCATTTTATCTTTAATTCATCTATATAACATTCTTGATTACTTGTATTGAATCAATCCACACATTCTTGAAACTGTGTATAAATTTAATTATTATCTGTTTTAAGGGTAAACAGTTTGGCACCCACCGTGGGAACTAGGATAATAGTGGTGATTTGATACAAATCTCCATAACACACTCTATTTTACACTTGTTCTTTAAGGTCTTAATTTCAGGTCAGCTTAAAAATATCAAACTCTCAGTCTGCTCATTTGAATATTGAGGTTAAGTCTGGCCATTATGGCGAAAACTACAATTGGGTGCCTAGCAACGAGGTGACCGTTACTGATCCCAATGGAGTCCCAGTTTCAGACCCAATCGATACTAATTCACAGATGGCCATCGACGCCAACCTGCCTACCGATCCCTAGAATAACATTTGCAGAGGAACCCGACCAACGGCTCGAGGAGTGCCCCTAAGGCGAAGGCGGCGGGGTTAGCCTATGATTAATCTTCGAAATGTTGCAAGCTCAACAGGCGGCGATAGCGCAGTTGCAAAATCAAAGCCGCGCCCCTAGTAGAATTAAGCCCGAACCATCTCGGAAAAATATCCAAAGAAATGAGCAAATCACCGAAAGACCGTGTGAAGATGAATCCGGTTTCAGTCCCGAAGTAATGAAAATTCTTGAAGCACTAACAAAACGGGTGGAATCAGGTGAAAAGAAAATTGAGGCAAAAGACAAGAAGGTGGAGACATATAATTCCAGGTTCGATCAAATCCCGGGAGCACCCCCGATATTGAAAGGACCAGATTCCAAGAAAATTGTCCAAAAGCCTTTCAACTCCGAGCGCGGCACCAAAGCCAATCCCAAAGAGGTTTCGTATGCCCGATATTCCAAAATATAATGGAACCACGGATCCAAATGAGCATGTGACCTCCTACACATGCGCCATCAAAGGCAACGACTTGGAAGACGATGAAATCGAGTAGGTGTTACTAAAGAAGTTTGGGGAAAGTCTGTCAAAATGAGCAATGATATGGTACCACAACTTACCCCCCAAATTGTATTGACTCGCTCTCTATGCTCGCAGATTCTTTGGCGAAGCCTTATGCCGGGGCCATCAAGGTCGAGATCAAAAAATCAGACCTTTACAAGGTGAAACAAAGAGATAACGAGTTGCTCAGGGAGTTCGTGTCAAGGTTTCCAATGGAACGAATGGACTTGCCTCCAGTTGCGGATGATTGGGCCGTTCAGGCATTCACTCAAGGACTTAACCCCCAAAACTCCTTGTCTTCACAGTAGCTAAAACAAAATTTGGTAGAGTACCCGACGGTAACTTGGGCTGACGTCCACAACCGGTACTAGTCAAAAAGCAGAGTGAGGACGACCAACACGGAGCCCCTTCTGGGTCCGTTTATCCCATTAGAACCGACGACAGGTCATGAATCTAGGCAGTCTAAGATCGGTATCAACCATACAGTGCAGATCGAAGGAGAAACAGGTCCGGGCGCAACACTACAAGGAATGAAAAGAGAAGCGATCGACTGCCCAATAGCCGGGGTTTGATGAGCAAAAAACGTTTTTGACATGCCGCTTAGAGGAAATAAAGCACCAAGATTATCAGAGTATAACTTCAACGTTAATACAACCAGCATTGTATTAGCCATTGGGGGCATCAAAGAAACCAAGTGGCCTCGACCATTACAATCCGACCCTACCTAGAGAGATCCTAACCTGATGTGTACGTATCATGGCACCCATGGCCATAGGACCGAGGAGTGCCGAAAATTGAGAGAAGAAGTTGCCTGGTTGTTTATTAACGAGCACCTCCGAGAATTTCTGAGTGATCGAGCCAAAAAATACTTTAGGAATAGGGACTCCAACAAACAGACCAAACAAGAAGAACCTCAACACATCATCAACATGATCATTGGAGGGGTATATGTCCCCAGGGGGCAATAATAAAATGCACTAAAGTATCCATCATAATGGAAAAGCGCATTCGAGATTACGTCCAGGATGGAACTATTTCGTTCAGCGACGAGGATGCCAAGGGCATTGTACAACCTCATAATGATGCATTGGTAATATCCGTACTTATCAATAAATGTCGAGTTAAACGTGTGTTGATTGATCCAAGCAGCTTGGCCAACATCATCAGATCGAGGGTCATAGAGCAGTTAGGGTTACAAGACCAAATAGTACCAGCGGTCCGGGTGTTGAACGGATTTAACATGGCATGTGAAACAACTAAAGGAGAAATAACCCTACTAGTGAACACCGCCGGGATGATCCAAGATACAAAATTCTACATGATCGAAGGGTACATAAGATACAACGCCCTATTCGGAAGGCCATGGGTTCATAACATGAGGGCGGTACCCTTAACCTTACACTAGGCACTAAAGTTTCCTACCCCGGGAGGAATCAAGACGGTCCACGGAGTGCAATCGGCTGCGAAGAAAATGTTCATAGTCGACGAGGTTATCCCGGCACCCATGATCTCGACAACAAAGAACACAGAGTCGACCAGGAAGGAAGAAATTAAATAGCAATCACCGATACCGGTCCTGACCGAACTTGAAGGGCGAGGAGTAGACAAGGAGGATGATTACAGAGTTCCTAGAACATTCATAGCTCCTGATGATTCCGATGCCACCAAATCGATTGTCGAGGAGCTGTAGCAAGTTATATTGATCAGACACTTACCCGATCGGAAGGTATACCTGGGCACGGGGTTAACTCCCGAGCTCAGGAAAAAACTCATTGAATTTCTTATAGCTAACATAAATTATTTCTCTTGGTCCCACCTTGATATGACATAGATTCTGCTGGAGGTAACCACTCATAAGCTGAGTTTAGACCTGAAGTTCCTTCCAGTTAAGCAGAAAAAAAGATCGCAGTCCGAGGTCAGGCATATATTCAACAAGGACGGGGTATCTAAACTCCTTAAAATAGGGTCCATTCGGGAAGTTAGATACCCAGACTGGTTAGTTAATGTAGTGGTAGTAACTAAAAAGGAAATAAGTTGAGAATGTGTGTGGATTATAAAGATTTGAACAAGGCATGTCCTAAGGATTCTTTTCCTTTGCCTAACATCGATCAAATGATCGACGCGATGGCCGGGCATGAGATACTCAGTGTCCCGACCCGAAATTTCCCACCGACAGGACCGTGATGGTGCCTAACATTTCACCTGCTAGGCAAGCCAATGTTAGAGAATCATTTACCAATTTCTTAATTCCATTCAGTAATTGACATTAATTAACTACAACAAAATATAACAAGTGCGGAATATCATAAATCTATATTAACTACTACCACCCGGATCTGGAGTCGCAATTCACGAGCATTCTAGAGTTTACAACAAGTAATGGTCTGAAAGAAATACAACTATCTGAATGAAATAAAATAATAAGACATAAAGGATAGACGGGGACTTCAAGGTCTGTGAACGCCGACAGGTCTACCTTGAGTCTCCGGACAGCGGACCAATAGCAAATCTCGATCAACCTGAGCCGGTATCAAAATCTGCACATAAAGTGCAGAGTGCAGCATCAGTACAACCGACCCCATGTACTGGTAAGTATCGAGTCTAACCTCGGCGAAGTAGTGACGAGGCTAGGACAAGACGCCCACATATAACCTGAACAGTATAATCATGCTAGTGGCAACAACAGTAAATAAGAAATAATGCAGAAATAATGGGAGGGGAACATACAGTGGGGAAATACAATATAAGGAGTGAGAATAATGAAAAGACATAATTAAACCGAAAATCCTTAAACGAATTGAGCAATTAAGACAGCAAGGAAAACTGCACGGCATCACCCTTCGTGCTTTTACTCTT
>AWOL01S0044056.1:9000-43473 GCA_000715115.1 Nicotiana otophora | reverse complement strand
TTCACAAAATCAATAACAACGGATAGAGAGGAGTTTCACAAGAAAATCAATATTTCATAAATGATTACTTTCACAATTTAACATCTCAACCTCGAATCAATATTCACAATTTTATCGACCTTGGTGGAACCGGATACAAGTTTCCCAACATTTCAACAACAACAATAAGCATGGATAACAAGATTTACGAGTACAAATTTTCAATAATAGAATTTCACTCGCGTACTATGACTCGACCACAACGTATAGATGCTCGTCACCTCAACTATACATCGTATTCAACAACAAAACACGTAGAAAATACTCACATAATACCTATTCCCTCAACACTTACCTCGCTCCGGAAGCCACTTAATTCTCAATCACAGCTTTTCCTTTGAAATTCACCTCCAAACCACTCGTATCTATTCAAAAATGACTCAGGAATATCAAATATTGCTAAAGGAATCAATTATATTTTATAAATTAAATTTTCCAATTTTTTCCTCCAAAAAGTAAAAAATCGACCCTGGCCCGCTTAGTCCAAATCGAGGTTCGGACCAAAATCCTTTTACCCATTCACCCCCGAGCCCGAATATGTAATTAGTTTTGGAATCCGACCTCAAATCGATGTCTAAATTTCCAAATTCCTGAAATCCCTAGTTTCTACCCTAACCCCTAATTCTACCATGAAAACTCTAGATTTTTGGTTAAAAATTCAAGAAATGTAATGGGTAATTGAAAGAAAATGGTTTAGAATCACTTACCAATACTTTGGGGAAGAAAATGACTCTTGAAAATTGCCTCTACCCGTTTGGTTCTTGAAAATGTTGAAACAATGGCTCAAACCCGTGTTTGGAGTCTGTTTTAAGCCACTGGACAGGCCTTCATCGCGTTCGCGAGAGGCGTGTCGCGATCGCGATGCACAGCGGCCTAAAGCCTTCACGTTTGCGTAAGGCAACCCCCCTTAGCCTTCGCGTTTGTGACCCAGTGGACGCGTTCGCGTAGAAGAACACGACCAACCCTCCCCCAAGTCTCCAAGTGCTTTGTGTTCGCGATGGTCAGGTCGCGTTCGCGAAGGGTAAATCCTCCATCACTTCACATTCGCGACCAGGCCTTCGTGTTCGTGAAGAAGAAGTCTCAGCCTCACCAGTTTACTCTTCGCGTTCGCGAAGGGTAAATCCTCCATCACTTCACATTCGCGACCAGGCCTTCGTGTTCGTGAAGAAGAAGTCTCAGCCTCACCAGTTTACTCTTCGCGTTCGCGAAGGGTAAATCCTCCATCACTTCACATTCGCGACCAGGCCTTCGTGTTCGTGAAGAAGAAGTCTCAGCCTCACCAGTTTACTCTTCGCGTTCGCGAAGGGTAAATCCTCCATCACTTCACATTCGCGACCAGGCCTTCGTGTTCGTGAAGAAGAAGTCTCAGCCTCACCAGTTTACTCTTCGCGTTCGCGAAGGGTAAATCCTCCATCACTTCACATTCGCGACCAGGCCTTCGTGTTCGTGAAGAAGAAGTCTCAGCCTCACCAGTTTACTCTTCGCGTTCGCGAAGGGTAAATCCTCCATCACTTCACATTCGCGACCAGGCCTTCGTGTTCGTGAAGAAGAAGTCTCAGCCTCACCAGTTTACTCTTCGCGTTCGCGAAGGGTAAATCCTCCATCACTTCACATTCGCGACCAGGCCTTCGTGTTCGTGAAGAAGAAGTCTCAGCCTCACCAGTTTACTCTTCGCGTTCGCGAAGGGTAAATCCTCCATCACTTCACATTCGCGACCAGGCCTTCGTGTTCGTGAAGAAGAAGTCTCAGCCTCACCAGTTTACTCTTCGCGTTCGCGAAGGGTAAATCCTCCATCACTTCACATTCGCGACCAGGCCTTCGTGTTCGTGAAGAAGAAGTCTCAGCCTCACCAGTTTACTCTTCGCGTTCGCGAGAGAACCTTCGCGAACGCGAAGAAGGATATGCCAGACACCAGAATCTGCAGAAAACCAGATTCGTTCTAAGTCCAAAACATCCCTTGGCCTATCCGAAACTCACCCGAGCCCTCGGGGCTCCAAACCAAATATGCACACCAGTATAAAAATATCATACGAACTTGCTCGCGCGATCAAATTGCTAAAATAACATCTAGAACTACGAATTTAGTACCAAATCAAATGCAATTCTCAAGAACACTTTAAAATCCATATCCTTTCAACTGGACGTCCGAATCACGTCAAATCAACCTCGTTTCTCACCAAATTTCACAGACAAGTCTTAAATATCATAATGAAACTGTACCGATCTCCGGAACTAAAATACGAACCCGATACTAACAATGCCAAATATCGATCAATTCTTAAAAATAATTAATTTTTAGACTTTTAAATTTCATCAAAAATTCATAACTTGAGCTACGGACCTCCGAATTCGATTCAGGGCATACGTCCAGGTCCCATAATTCGATAAGGACCTACCGGGACCGTCAAAATGCAGATCCGGGCCCGTTTACCAAAAGTATTGACCAAAGTCAACTAAAATTAATTTTTAAGACAAACATTCTTATTTTTATTAGTTTTCAACATAAATACTTTCCGGAAACCTGCCCGGATTGCGCACGCAAATCGAGTAGGGTAAAAATAAGATTTTTAAGGCATAAAAATGCAGATTCGAGTTCTAAAACATAAGATGACCTTTTGGGCCATCTCACTCAGCTTTCTCGATGCCTATTTCGGGTACAATCAAATTCGGATGGACCTGGGCGATCAAGAAAGGACTTCTTTTATCACTAAATTCGGCACCTATTGTTATAACGTAATGAAATTCAGATTAAAGAATGCCAGTGCCACCTATCAACGCCTAGTAAACCGGATGTTCGAAGAACAGATAGGAAAATCAATAGAAGTTTATATTGATGACATGTTAGTCAATTCCCTGCGAGTAGAGGGTCATTTGAAACATTTGTAGGAAACCTTAAACATATTGAAGAAATAAAATATGAAGCTGAACTCGGAAAAGTGCACATTCGGGGTCGTATCCAAAAAATTCCTCGGGTTCATGGTATCCAATCGATGGATCAAGATCAATCCCCACAAATTCAAAGCCATAGAAGACATCACCGTGGCGGACAACATCAAGGTCGTTCAGAGGTTGACTATGCGTATAGCCGCCCTGGGCCGATTCATATCGAGTTCCTCGGACAAAAGCCATCGGTTCTTCTCACTGTTGAAGAAGAAGAAGAATTTTTCTTGGACCCCGGAATGCCAACAAGCTTTGGAGGAACTCAAACGGTACCTTTCGAGTCCACCCCTACTCCACACTCTAAAGGCGGATGAATAGATGTACCTTTACTTGGCGGTTTTCGAGGTGGTAGTAAGTGGAGTCTTAGTCCGGGAAAAGAAAGGTACGCAATTTTCTATTTTCTATGTTAGTAGAACTCTAAGTGAGGCCGAAACAAGGTGTCCTTAACTGGAAAAATTGGCGCTCGCTTTTCTTAGCGCCTCCAGAGAAAGTTAAAACCGTACTCTCAATGCCACCTCATATATGTCGTAACCTCTTACCCACTTAGGAACATCATGCACAAACCCGAGCTCTCGGGCCGGTTGGCCAAATGGGCCGTTGCAATCAGTGGGTACGATATCAAGTACCAACCCTGAACTGCTATAAAATCTCATATTTTGGCGGACTTCGTGGCCGACTTTACACCGGCCTTAGTGCCCGAAGTCAAAAGGGAATTATTGATAACCTCGGAGACTACCTTGGGAATTTGGATCCTTTTTACGGATGGTACCTCGAATGCAAAGGGGCCCGGGCTTGGCATCATGCTGAGACCACCTACGGGGAATATAGTTAGGCAGTCTATTAGAATTGTGAAATTAAATAACAAAGAGGCCGAGTATCAGGCCATGATTGTAGGTCTTAAATTGGCTAAAAGCCTTAGGGCCGAGGTGATCGAAGCTAACTGTGATTCCCTCCTCATAGAAAATCAATTCAGTGGGACATGCAAAGTGAAAGAGGAATGAATACAAAGGTATTTATACAAATTACATGTAACGCTGCATCAATTCAAGGAATAGACCCAACAACACCTGCCCCGAGATCAGAACAGCGAGGCCAATGCTTTGGCTAACTTGGGGTCATCGGTTGATGACAGTGAATTCAGTTCAAGAACAGTAGTACAACTCATGAAGTCGGTGATAAAAGAAGACAACGTCGAAGTAAACTCAACGAGTTTAACCTGGGATTGGAGGAACAAGTACATAGACTACTTGAAGACTGGGAAATTTCCCTCGAATACCAAAGAATCGACCTGCGTACCAAGGCTGACAGATTTAACTTGGTCGAAGGGACATTGTTCAAGAGAACGTTCGACGACCCATTAGCCATATGCTTGGGGCGAGGAGATACCGAATATGCCTTGAGAGAAGTTCATGAAGGCACTTGCGGGAATCATTCAGGGGGAGAATCTATGGTCCGAAAATTAATCAGGGTCGGCTATTACTGAACTGAAATAGAGAAAGATACGAAGGATTTCTTATGAAAATGTGACGACTGCCAGAAATACATACCGATGATCAATCAACCGGGAGAGCTACTTCACTCGGTCATATCCCCGTGGCCGTTTATGAGGTGGGGAATGGATATCGTCGGTCCCCTACCGTGGGCACCCGATAAAGCTTAATTCATATTGTTCGTGACCGATTATTTTTCCAAATGGGTCGAGGCTTAAGCATTCAAAACGTTTCAGGAGAAAGAAGTCATTGATTTCATCTAAGACCACATAATATGTCGATTTGGGATACCGGCCGAGGTCGTTTGCGATAATGGGAAACAATTCATCAGCAGTAAGGTAAATAAATTATTTGAAGATCACAAGATTAAGAAGATACTATCTATACATTACCATCCTAGTGGGAACGGACATGCGGAATAAATAAACAAGACCATACTTCAAAATCTAAAATTGAGGTTGACCGATGCCAAAGGGAAATGGAAGAAAATCATGCCCGAAGTCCTGTGGGCATACCGTACGACCTCGAAGTCTAGTACCGGGGCCACCCCATTTTCGTTGGTCTATGGGGCCGAAGCCTTAATACCAGTTGAAGTAGGAGAACTAAGACTCAAGTTCCAATATGCAACCGAAGAGTCAAATGGCGAGGCCATGATCACGATCTTGGAGCTATTGGATGAAAGGCGTGAGGCCGCCCTAGTCTGGTTGGCCGCCCAGAAACAACAGATAGAAAGATACTATAACTGAAGAGCCAACCTTTGACACTTCAAGATTGGGGACTTGGTGTTGAGGACAGTAACATTACACACCCGGAACCCGAACGATGGGAAGCTGGGACCGAATTGGGAAAGACCATATCGAGTCATCGGAATTACCATAAAAGGCTCATACAAACTTGAAGCAGGAAATGGTGTGTGACTACCGAACAACTTGAACATAACACACTTAAAACGTTACTACTGCTAAGGTACAATCTAAATTTCTCCTTAATCATGTTATGAATTGGACAAAACAATTGCAGGCAATGTCCAAGGATGGATGTGGCTAATAGGTCTGAAAGTACGAGTTGCACTCTTTTTTCTTTGCTAACTTAGATTCGAAGACTAGTCTCAAATAAGAGTCAATGATCGTTCACTTCATGTCAACAGTATCCAAGCCCTCTCAAGCTCGACCACGAATATTGGGGGCCATTACCCTCGGATTAATGGTTTTAGCAAGGAAAAAGAAAATCCTTGTATGTTAGAAGCTAAGGCCTGGTGGGGATTCACTGTAACGGCCAAACGGTTGTATGAACCATGCTCACATTGTCCACTCTAGCCATGATAAATGTTTTTATGCGCTTTCGATCATGTACTTTACACACTGAGAAATGAAAGACATTTCCGCCTTGCTATCACACATTTTCTTGCCTCTTAAATTCTGGATCCTATGAGCCCATGGGCTAACCCTACTCGAGGACTATCGATCCCAAGGGCTACCCCTACTTGGGGACTATCGTTCAAAGAATGTTTGGCCAACCCGGGCTACAAAATCTCGAAGACACCAAACGTATTAGCTGTGCCCAAATCCAAAAGGCTACGGCCACCCTAAAAATGGCTCGAAGACGTCCGAAGCTCGTAATCAGAAAGTAAGGCCTTTACAAGAACTCGAAAACTGCTAAAAGGTTACCCTCGGCAAAAGCATCATCTAAAATCACTTAAGCATCTTGAAAAAACTTCCGGTCACATCGAGTTTTCAAAGACTCGAGCAAACAATGTTGTATCGAGGTCGAGCTCTGTTCGGACCTCTAAACAATGAACGCCCTATAACTACATTTGACCAGTGCCCGACATGTTGCCGGAACCGTCGGAGCCTTCGGATCCCTCGGAGACCTCAGAACCCTCGGAGCCTTCGGCACCTTTAGGCTCGTGAAGCTCCTTCACCTTGGCCTCTAGCTTTTTGGCCTCCTCGATATTAGCTGCCAGGTCGAAACCTCAGGCGTGGATCTCTCTTTGGGACAGCCGCTCCACATATTCAGCCTCTGTCTTTAGGCGGGTCTCGATTGCCTCCACATTGGCCTTTTATTGGGCCACCATTGCTTCGGCATCGGCGGAGGTTGTGTCCAATTCAGACTTCCTTGCCTCATATTCTCTACCGAGGGCATCCCGTTCTGCGACGACCGAGCTCAGTTGTGCTCGTAGAGCATCATTCAGATGAAACCATTTGTCCGCTTTGTCCTTTGCCACCCGGAGATGGTTCTCAACCGATGCCAGCTCCGCCTTTGCGGTTTCCTTCTATGAAGCCAGCAGGTACATTCTGCCTTTCAACCCTTCGGCCACGGCCTTGACTTCGTTTATCTCGTCTTGAAGCTGGTTGATCAGGTCGATCTTCTGTTGGACCTGCGAGGTTGTGTAGTTAGTCACCACTACTAACTCCTAGTTTTTAGCTTCAAAAACCTTTACCTTTTCAACCAGGTCGGCATGTTCCTACTTCAGGGTCGAAACTTCCTTCTTAGCCCTGTCCAACTCGGCATAAAGGTCTTTGATGGCTCCGTCCTGTTGCTCACTGAGAAGCCTGTACATGTCCTTCTTTCGGACCTGCTCTTTGAGCTCGAACTCGAGTTGGTTGATTTCCAAGCGGTACCGAAGCAAGCTCTCATGGTGAAGCACTGAGGCCTGTAAAATAACAAAAATAGTAAGAGACATCAAAACTTAAGTGGAATTCACAAGGGAATGTAAAAGTGTTGAAGTTTTACCCGGTTCAGTGCCTGTTGCGCCTCATTACAAAGACTCGACATGCCTACCTCGTTCAGATTAGCCTATTCCTCCTCGGTCACCAGGCATCGAAGGTAGCTGGCTACCCCTATCGGAGCTGACAGGATTCGATCATCCTCCGAGACTGTAAGAACAACTGTCTTCTTGCGCTCGGGGTCCATGCTCGGTGCAGGGAATTGCTTCACCAATCTTGGGCTCGTACTCAGATCATCAGCTCCCGAAGGCACATCCTTCTTCAAGATCTCTAGGTGACCCAGCCCGGAGAAATCTTCCAATGAGGACATGTCCATGCCATCGAAGAAGGAGCGGAGATGATCCTCTGTACCCTGAGCTTCTTCACTTGATTTTTCCTTTCCCGCTTGGGCCTCTTCAAGCATGGACTCGGTATATGAGGGCGTCTCGATGATATCTATCACACCGGTCGCTCCTTCGGAATAGAAATGGCTTCTCCAAAGGTCACAACACCCGTCTCCACCTCGGCCTCATGAGTCAGAAGGGAATCGGCCTCATGGCTCCTTTCCTCAGTTGCTGCCTGCTCCCCGACAGGGGTCAATCCATGGGAGACAAAAATGTCATCTTCTTCAGGCTCATCCCTGAGCGGATAAATCAAGTCGGAATCCGGTACCCGGGACTTAGTATTCTTCTTGGGCTTGCGAGCCAGGGTGGCCGCCTTCTTTTTTTATCTATACCTCCGAATCCGGGGCTGTCCCGAAATGGATGGTTCAATGGGTAAAGACGTATCCTCATCACCATATAACGCCCTAAGTTCGATGGTCTTAGGCAAACCTACGAGGGAAAAGGGAAGGTCAACATCGTGTAAGTGTGGGCCGTAGCAATAACTATTCAGGGAGAGCCTTACCATGAGAACGGGTCTCCCGTTTGCCCTTAGAAAGTTTGCGCCACGTATGCTCGTAGTATGACATCTGGTGGCAGATCCCTTCGATCCACTCCTTGAGCCGGGGGACCGCATTAGGAACCCGAGCAACAGCTGCACGATAATAAAATATTGGCGATGAGAGAAGAAATGAAGAGAAATTGACACTTAAGGAAAGACTACACTTACAAGATGCGTTCCACTTCTCGGGGAATGGAACAAACTCGGGTGTGATCAGGTCTTCAGTCTTTACCTGAATAAAGTGCACTTGCCAACCGCGATCTCGATGCTCGAAAAAGGGGCCTTGCTGGCTTGGCGAACAAGCTTGATTAGTCCCCCTCAAAATATTCGGGGAGTGTACATACGGAGTAGGTGGTCGAGGGTCAACCGAGGAGATTCGGTGTTGTTCACTAAATGGCGTAACAGGATCATGATCCTCCAGAGGTACGGGTGGATTTTCCTGAGGCACACCTCATACCTCTTGCAAAAGGCTAGTATTCCTGGGTCTACTGGGCCCATCATGAAGGGGTAAGTGCAAACACTAAATACCCATCCACGTAGGTAGTGATATCATCCTTAGGCACGGGGACAACTGATCGCGTCCAAATGTACACCTTAAAAGAGGTATGGAACGGTCGTTTATAATAATAGAAACCCAAGTAAGAGTCGAGGTCGAATCCACAGGGAGCTAAGATGGGATTTAGGGGTATATATTTCAATGTGAGTGATTGAATTATCTATATTGCACTTCCACACAAAGATTTGTTTTCTATTTCTAATTTTACTCTAAAGATTGAAAAATAAAGAAAGAAGACTAGAGATAATTGTTTTTGAGGTTTTTCCAAATTGATAAAAAGCCTAGGGCTGTGACCATTACCCAGGTGTTTGCCTGATGGGATAGAGACTTTAATGCTTATTTTATTGATTGAGGTGTATTATAGCTATCAACTCTAAATTACCCACTCAATACCTCTCGGTCAGAGAGTGGTTTTGCCCAATTTGTCTTTCTCAAGGCCAAATGGGTATCACACAAAACAGTTGATAACAACTTAAGTCGGGTTATTACTATCTCTAGGTTGAACCCTTTAATTGGGTTAATTAATCTCTCGATTGACCTAATTTCTTGTTAGCTAAGTTATCCTAAACTAGATCTCTCTTTCTCAAGAAGAGACTAAGTCAAATAGGCATGAACTAATGTTTACAACCATTAACCCCACAATTAAAGCATGAACTAAGCTGAATAATAAACACCCAATCATAAACAAGCACTAAATTAGATACCCATAAGGTTTACCCACTAGGGTTCGGTCACAACACTAGTAAAAATCTAGCTACTCATACATGGGTTTGAAGAAAATAAAGAAGAATGACTAATTAAACTCACATTGAAAGCTTAAAATGATTAAATCTATTGTAAAATACACCAAAGTAAAGTAAACTTTCAAAAATGGCAAAGAAAAGTGGCTATGGTAATTGCAGAGGTTCAAACTTGACCTAATTTTGTGAAACGCATCTATTTATAGAAGGCTGAAAATATCAGACAAAGATACCCCTTGGGAGGTTCTGCGGCCGCACAAATTCCATGTGCGGTCCGCAGATTTCTTCATCTAGCAGGAGTTAGAGTTCTGCGGCTGCACAATTCTGAACTGCGGCTGCGAGAAAACTTTTCTACGGTCCGCAAATTTAGAGCTGCGGTCGCAAGACAATCTTCTGCGGTACACAATATTAGGATTGCAGATGCATAAATCTTGTGCGGTCCGCAATTCACTGAGGCTCTGGACTTGGTATTGTTTGCATACTCTCTAATCTTGACTCCTAGCCCAGCATTTGCGACCACACAATTCATGTGCGGTCCGCAATTTTCACAAATGCCTGCTAATTATTCCTTCTTTGTTTGTGGCTGCAGATGGAATTCTGTGGTCCGCAATTTCTTCTACAACTGCAGAATTCCTTCCGCGGACCGCACATTGTGTGCTTCTGTGCCCTTTATTGCCTTGTGCTTAGACTACTCTTATTTTAGTCGAATTTTATCTCGGGGGCCCAACTTCCAGCATTCCTGCAATTTTGCACAATTCCATTAGTGTCTGGAACACAATTCAATGCTTTCAGGCTAAAACAAGAGTTAAAAGGCGCTAATAAGTAGTCAAAACCCCCACTTATCAACTCCCCCAAACTTAAGTCTTTGTTTGTCCTCAAGCAAATAAATTAGCTCCCACCTCCAAAAGTTAAGGGTCATTTCAGCGCGTCGAAGGTGAGACATCCACACATCAGTTAGGACCAACAATTACCCACACTACCGATGTATTATCAACAAGGCGACAAGTTAAACATTTATGCACATATAGTTCTAAAGTCATATTTGAGCATCAAAAGTTGACTTTATTCATCAAGGACTCTTGCTCTATCATGTTGGTCAGAGTGGACTGCAAAATATTCCTCTTCTACTTTCTGGTTGCCTGGCTCACTTAAGAATTTTAGCACTCAATCCAAAGATTTATGAAAGGTTCACTCATCTCTCTCAAGAGAATGTCGCAAGTACGGCTTCAAGTACCATAGGCTTTCCCCTCATGTAGATTGCCACTAATGTAAGCTCACTCGGCTTGAAATCAAATAGGACATCTTTCGGGATGTAAAGAAGGTTTTTGTATTAGGGTTGGATACAATATGGGTGAGTGGTTACACCTTTCCTTAAGCACTCCATTTTGCATTTCTCGGCTCATATTTTGCCAATTCTTTGAGGCACTTTCTTTTCCATGGGAATCTAGAGAGACTTAACATCACTCTTTCTTGATCATTTCATTCATGTTCTTCCTCTTTGATTTCTTCCTGTTTGGGATCATTACGTCTCTTTGAATCCCTTCAACTCTTCCACTTATTCACTATTTTGTATTTTTCCTTTTGTTCTTTTATTTTCTTGCCTTCTCTTCTCATCATTTCTTCTCCTTTTGTGCCTTGATACCTTTTTCAAGCTCTTTGTCTCTCCGCCAAACTTACGTTTTTAGCCAATTATTTCACAAGAGTGTTAAGGAAATCTCGAGCGCCAAGAGAGGGTCACGATCAAACGGGTAAAGGCTTGTAACATAGTTGTCAAATGAGGAAAGCTCGAGGCTCAACGGGGTTGACTAAGGATCACAACATTGGTGGGCAATATAAAACTCAAACGGGCCAAGGAAAGCCTACAATCACTTCTCAAGCCAAGAAAAACTTAGGATTTCGCCTTGAAACACATTCGGAGTAAGTTCTAGACGTTTCGCACGGGTACTTAGACTAGCAACAAAGCATCTCACCTCTCACGCAATCGGATTATTAACGAGGATAGAGTCGAGGGCCCACAATGACCACATTCAAGTTTACAAATCATTATGGTTCAATTAAACCACTCGATGGTTACCAAAGTCAACTCAAGAGTCACAAAGTCACTAATTAGAGCTATTTCTTTCAAACATTATTTTGAACCATAAGCACGTTGTTAAGTATGTTGGTACCAGGTGAGGCACGTTTGAATCTTCGATCATTACTCGATTAGGTATTTTTATTCATTACTACTACTATTATTACCTAAACACCAAAACAACGGACTCATTCCCTTAAGAAGGTTGTCACGCCATCCATCGTTGGGACGAGTCACCCGATTCACACAAGAACTACCTTTGGAAAGAATCGTGGCATTAAGAAAGCCAAAGGCTTATTACCTACTAGAACATTTAAAGAAGCTACTAAATCAAACAAAGAAGCTACTCATTCAAACTAAGAACTCATAAAGGAAGAAAAATAACGAAGCTAATAAACAAGAACTACTGAATATACATAATGAGAGAAAAAAGAAAAGAAAGAATATATACAGAATAAGAAAGAGAAAGAAAATAATATCAAGTTATTACAGGGCGATTGTCTCGTAATGTACCAATTAAGATCAAATAAACTCACTCCCCCCCCCCGAATAAAGATAAGCATTGTCCCCAATACGTAACAAAATATNGCTATTTATCAAAATGGGACCGGGTTATAAAAAAAAATAGACCCTCCGAACTCAGGTATGCGGTCGCAGAATGGACCGCATAATATGTATGTGGTCCACAAAATGAACCGCGAAACTGATGCCTAAAAACTGGGCTGCTCTGGACCGGTATGCGACAGGTCTGCGGTCCGCAGACTATTTATGCGGCTGCAGAATCGCCCAACGAATTTTCCTCATGCTAAATCTGCGACAGAAGTGCGGACCGCGAAATAGTTATGTGATCGCACAATGGACCGCAAAATAACCCTCAAAATTCAACAACTTTCTGCTCAACTCCGCGATGATTATGCGGCCCGTGAAACGGTTCTGCGGTTGCGAATTGCCTTCTTCTGCCAAAAATTTTCATCCACTCCCTAGTGCATTCTTCAACCCAAAAAGTTCGTACTTCTACAATCCTCAAACACATAAGCCTACCTCGGCACCACGAACCCTTAAATTCCTTGGCAAAATTTTATGGGACCTTACATTAAGTGTGTTGGTACCAATTGAATCATTGTTGACTCTTCGAGCATGACTTAATTAGGTCTTTTTATTCATCATTACTACTATTATTATCTAAACACAAAAACGGACTCATTCCCTTAAGAAGGTTGTCACGCCATCCATCGTTGGGACGAGCCACCCGGTACACACAACAACTACCTTTGGAAAGAACCGTGGAATTAAGAAAACCAAAGGCTTATTATCTACTAAAATATAAAAAGAAGCTACTAAATCAAATAAAGAAGGTACTAAATCAAATAAAGACTAATAAAGAGACAAAAATAAAGAAGCTAATAAGCAAAAACTACTGAAGATAGAATGAATATACATAATGAGAGAAAAAGAGAAAATATATATACATAATAGAAAAGAGAAAAAAAATAATATCAAGTTATTATAGGCCAAATGTCTCAGAATATATCAAATATAATCAATAAACTCCACCCCGAATAAAGATAAGCATTGTCCCCAATACGTAACAAAATATGAGTAAAAGAGGGGAAAGAGTGAAGAAAACTCCCTATGGCTCCTTGGACATCTCTGTGTCCACATCAATGTCACCATCCTTAGTCTCATCCAACTGGATCACATCATCCTCAACTATGGGAGTGACTGGGTTGGTGAATAACTGACGCACTGCCTCAGTAGTGTCAGCAGCAGAGTCTGGCTCCTCAAACTAGCCAGCTGGTGCCACCGGTGCTAATAGTGCTGCAGGATCTAGGCCTGAAGGGTGTGGGTCAATCAAACATGTCGAAAGGGATATCTCCGGCTGCAGCAAGCTTTGTAACCTGTTTTCGGAGCTTGTCCACTGACTTCTTGGAGGCCTGGGACTTTCTCATTTTCTTTACTTCTTTTCCCACCTCTTCGATCACTGACCCATATTGTACCAAGGTAGCCATGATGGTGTTTTGGTTCTTCAGGAGCTTCTTTAATGTCTCTTCAACTGACGAGGGAATCTGAGGTGCCTGAACAGAAGACTGTGCTGCAACAGTACTGGATAAGTCTAGACAGCTTTATAGTGGTTGTCTGCATCCAGTTGTTGAGGCTCACCAATGTCTAGGAGACTCACAGCGCAGAAAGTAGGGAAGTAGGAATGGTCACCGGCTTCAAAGCCGAGGTGGAACATGTGACAGGAACTGCAGTAGGAACTGAAGATGATGGTGGAGGCATAGCTGCGGCACTAGAAGAAGGCTCGCCGAAGTGGATGGAACATCAACTGCTTCCACAACTACCGTCGCTGTGGGTAGGACGAGTAATCTTGCCGAGCAATGACTGAGATGTTGGCCGACATCACGACACCCATATTAATAGGGTACCCGTCCATGATAGAAGCAACTAGAACTGCCCGAGGAATTGGGAGATAGGTCTCATTCCGGCTCGGGTCTAGTCTACTGCAGACAAAGGTTTGCCACCCCTTTGCCTCAAAGCTCAGAGTGCTCCTGTGAATAGGAACCCTTGCTATGATCCACGGTGGTGGTGGCCCAAGAGTTGTAGAATCTCTTCTAACCAAGGCCGGGCTTCATCTCCCACTGCATACTTCTCTAAGTATTCCTTCAGCTCGACAGCTTCTAAACCCAAGTACGTGTTAAGAGTATTTTGATCAAATCTTACTTTAAGGTTATGCATTTTGGTTACCTTTGTCCCCTTCTTGATATGCGCCACATTGGTGTAGAATTCCCGGACACGATATTCTTTGGCATCCACCACACTCTGGGTGAACCACATCCACCCCTTCAAGTCCTTGAACTGTCTCAGCACTACCAGGTTATATTTCTCCAGATCCTTCAACTGAAACTGCCGCTCAAGAGTAAGCAACCTCACTGGCCACCATTCACGAAAGCTGGTGAAGGAGGCCAAGCTGACAAACCGATCATCCCAGACCTCTTTCTTCTTCATCCTTTCAAGGCCGACAACTGTAGCATCTTTCCCTCTGCTATCATCGGGGATGTCCTGAACTGATGTATCTGGTGCCTCAGGGACATGTGTAGTGGATGGCTCAGAAGCCTGACTAGCACTTTCTGAACCCTTGGGAGTGCTGTGTGATGATGACGGCTCGTCCCTCAGTTGAAATCTTCCTGACAGCCTGGATTGTATTTCTGATTATTCATGAACAGAGGCTGAGTCGCCCTCTAATACGTCCCTAGACGGGTATGAACTCGTCTCAGAGAGATCTGCACCTCTCCCTCTCCCGGTTGTTAGTTTCTTTGTGATTGTTCTTTGTTGGCCGAGGGGTAAGGCACTCTTGCCTCGGCCCCTGGAAGGTTCACCCCTCCCTATAGTAGTATCACTTCTGCCTCTTGATCAAACCATTATCTGTATCAAGTAGAAGCAGTTGTTAGTGACAATTCAATGTTCAATTTGACACAGGAGATTTTTCAAGAAAACACCAGAAAACACAGTGAAGGTCATAGTTAAATCATGCTTGAAGAATGAGGATCTTCGGTCCATACATTTGTCTTTGTTACCATAGATAAGGCCTTGCGGACCACATAATTCTCTATTGCGGCAGCAGATGTGAAGTGCGGTCCGGACATTTTTCCTTGCGGTCGCATATCAGAAACTAGAATTATGCTTTTTCAACACTCTAATGACAGAGAATTGGTTGATATGCGGCCACAACATGTTTTCTGCGGTCCGCACAATTTGTCTTGCGGCCGCACATTTGAGTTACAAATTTGTACACTTTCTGATGACAGGACAAGGGCAGTTCTGCGGCCGTAATGGGATTTCTATGATCCGCACAATTGTTTTTGCGGCCACAGACTCAGTCTTAACTAAACTGACCTATAGTCAACTTCTGCGGACCGCACAATTTCAGGTGCGGCCGCAGAATTCAAAATATACGAACAATCATTTCTAGGGTTTGCAATTTTTGCGTAACGTTTGACATGGTAACATCATAAAAGAATGAGAATACATTTACCCAGTCCCCCTAGAATATGTACTAGTTAATCCACTACAGATTTACCCCCACAAGTGTGTATAATTGAATTCTATTGACAAATGACCTAAAATTGACTAAAAATCTAAATATTAAAAGAAAAAAAATTAACAAGATTATGAAGCATACCAAATGAATGAGTGTGATGAGTGATTAATCTAAGATGTTGTATGAATGCACAAGTAGACTCAGCAAGAAACTTAAAAAGATTACTGTGATTTTTGCTTAGAGAGGGAAAAAAGTAACAGTAGCCCTAGCCATCTATTTATACTCTTGATGTTCCTAAGGGAAAAAAGGGCGAGTGCGGCCGCACAATTCCATGTGCGGTCCACACTCTGTTACCTGAGGCTTCAGTTGTGGTCTCCATCTGCGGTCCGCAAAATTTTATTTGCGGGTGCAGATTCCTTGTTGCGGCCATAAGTTTCCTGGTGCGGCCGCATATCGACCCTTTTTCTGACAGACCAACTTCAGAGAGTTGGAATTTTTCACCTTCTATTTGTGCGGTCTGCATGATAATTATGCAGCCGCAGAGTACTTTTGTGATAGCATTCCAAATTATGCGGTCCGCACAAATCAATTTCGGTCCGTGTTTTCTTCCAATACTTAGCTACATATCTGTCCACAATTCCTACAAGGCACACTCATTCCTGTAGCACACTTCAAATCAAGTTAGCACAAAAATCACACCTAGCTATAAAAGAAGAAAAGACAAGAAAAGGAAACATGGGTTGCCTCCCAAGAAGTGCCTCATTTAACATCACGACACGACGTAGAATACCATCAATTAAAATGAATGACCGCAATGACGTGGCCATATCCAACTTTTCCCAAATAGTGCTTCACCCGGTGACCATTGACTCGGAATACCTCATTATGTTTGTTCTTCAAGTACAATGCACCAAAAGATGTCATACCCACAATTTCAAAAGGGCCACTCCATTTATACTTTAACTTCCCGGGGAACATCCTCAACTCTGAGTTAAACATAAACACAAGATAGCCCACCTTGAACTCTTTGTTCCAAATGTATTTGTCATGAAGATATTTCATATTTTCTTTGTACAAGGACGAACTTGCATAAGCATGGTACCAAAACTCATCCAATTCATTCAAATGTGCAACCCTCAAGTTAGCGTCTACATTCCAATCAAAATTTAACTTCTTTAGAGCCCACATGGCTTTGTGCTCAAGTTCCACCAGAAGATGAAAAGCTTTGACGAACACCAACCAGTATGGTGACATTCCGATAGGTGTCTTGTAAGCCGTCCGATAGGCCCATAATGCATCATCAAGCTTCTTGGACAATCCGTCCGGTTAGCATTCACTATTTTGGACAAAATATTCTTTTTCTCCCGATTAGAGACTTCTACTTGACCGCTAGCTTGTGGATGATAGGGAGTCATGACTTTATGAGTAACACCATACTTGCTAAGTAAAGTGTCAAAAGCCTTGCTGAAAACATATGACCCCCCATCGCTTATAATAGCACGGGGAGCACCAAACCTTGTGAAAATATTCTTTTTCAAGAACGCCACCACACTTCTCGCCTCATTGTTAGGTAGAGCAACGGCCTCAACCCATTTAGACACATAATCAACCACGACCAAGATGTATGTGTTTCCACAAGAACTCTCAAAAGGACTCATGAAGTCAATACCCCACACATCAAAGATATCAATCTCTAAAATGGTAGTAAGATGCATGTCATTTTTCTTCAAGATTCCACCGGCCCGTTGACATTCATCACATCTTTTTGCTACATCACTTGCATCCTTGTAAAGAATGGGCCATTAGAAACCACAACTTAGCACTTTGGCCATCGTTCTTGCTCCACCATGGTGACTACCATATGGCGAAGAATGACAAGCCCCAAGGATTTCACCTTGCTTTTCTTTCAGTACACATCTTCTATTCATCCCATCCGTACAAATCTGGAAAAGGTATGGTTCGTCCCAATAATAATCTTGACAATCCTGTTTGAGTTTCTTCCTTTTGTTTGAAGAGAACTCATCCGGGATGATACCACATACAAGGAAATTTTCTAGACCCGCGAACCATGGAACCTCCTTCCTTGAAATGGCCTAGAGTTTCTCATCGGGGAAGGAGTCATTGATTTCAAGGCCATCATGTGGCCTCCCCTCCTCCACCAAACGAGACAAGTGGTCCGCCACTTGATTTTCAATCCCTTTTCTATCTTGTATGTCAATATCAAATTCTTGAAAGAAAATCACCCATCTCATCAATCGAGCTTTGGAATCTTTCTTGCTCATTAGATAAATAAGTGCCACATGTTCCGTGCGGACAATGACCTTGGCACCTATCAAGTATGGGCAGAACTTCTCAATTGCAAACACAACGGCAATGAGCTCTTTCTCCATAACGGTATAGTTGACTTGGGCACCATAGATGGTCTTACTAGCATAGTAGACCAGATAAAAATTCTTGTTGATGCGTTGCCCCTAAACAGCCCCAACCGCTACGTCACTTGCATCACACATAAGTTCAAAAGGGACACTCCAATTTGGAGCGGTTATGATAGGAGTGGTTGTCATCTTGAACTTTAATAATTCAAAGGCTCTCATGCAATCATGATTGGAGTTAAACTTAGCATCTTTCTCAAGAAGCTTGCACAACGGGTTCACCACCTTAGAGAAATCTTTGATGAAGCGTCGGTAAAACCCCACGTGGCCTAAGAAACTCCACACACCTTTCACCGAAGTTGGAGGTGGAAGTTTAGAGATCACCTCAATCTTTGCCTTGTCAACTTCAATTCCATTCTTTGAGATTTTGTGGCCAAGGAGAATGCCTTCCTCGACCATGAAATGACACTTCTCCCAATTGAGCACCAAATTCGTTTCTTCACATCTTGCACACACTTTATCTACATTTGCAAGACAATCATCAAAAGAATCCCCAACTACCGAGAAGTCATTCATGAAAACTTCAAGGTAGTCATCCACTATGTCCGTGAATATAGCCATCATACACCTTTGAAAATTCATCGATGCATTGCACAAAACAAATAGCATCTGCTAGAAGGCAAAAATACCATAGGGACATGTAAAGGTTGTTTTATCTTAATCCTTCGGAGCAATATGGATTTGGTTGTATTCCGAATACCCATAAAGAAAGCAATAGAAAGCACGGCTGACCAACCTATCAAGCATTTGGTCTAATAAAGGAAGTGGAAAATGATTCTTCCTTGTGACTTTGTTGAACTTGCGATAGTCCATACACACTCTCCAACCGGTCATCATTCTTGTCGGAAGCAACTCATTCTTGTCATTGGTGAGCACTGTCATGCCCCTTCTTTGAGACACATTGAACCGAAGAAGTCCACGAACTATCAGAAATGGGGTGGATAACCCCGACATCCAACCACTTGATAATCTCCTTTTTAACAACTTCTTACATAGCCTCATTAAGTCTCCTTTGATGTTCAATAGATGGTTTGGCACCTTCCTCCAAGTTGATCTTATGCATGCAAAATGCGGGGCTTATCCCCCGAATATCTTCCAATGTCCACCCAATAGCCTTCTTCCTCTTTTGTAGCACCGTTAATGTAGAATCTACCTGCACGTTAGTCAAATAAGAAGAAAGAATAACCGGTAAAGTAGAACAAGGGACAAGAAATTCATACCGAAGATGTGGAGGCAATGGCTTCAACTCTAAGGTAGGAGACTCTTGAATGGAAGGCTTTGTAGAGGAGTTTTCCTATTTTTAAGATCCAAAGATAGTTTTCGGGCTGCGTAATTGTACGACCCCATTCCTTGCAAAGAGTTCACACACTCCATGAAGCCATTCATCTCGTCATCATCAAAGTTGAGCAAGACAACCTCCAATATATAACCAACATTGATTGTGGCACTTGTATCATCAACAATAACATCGGTCACCAAGTCCACAAAAGAGCACACCTCGTTGCTATTTGGTTGCCGTATGGATTTACACACATGGAAAACCACTCTTTCATCACCCACCCAGAAAGTGAGTTCTCCGGCTTCAACATCATAAAGATCCTTCCTTGTAGCAAGTAAATGTCTTCCAAGAATAATCGTCACCTGATAGTCAACTTCACAATCTAGAATGACAAAATCTGCCTGAAGAATGAATTAATCAACACGAACCAAGGCATTTTCAATAACTCCCAAAGGTCTCTTCATGGTCCGATCGGTCATTTGCAATCTCATATAGGTGGGTCTTGGTTTCCCAATTCCCAAGGTCTTGAAAACCGAATAGGGCATCAAATTGATACTCGCCTCAAGATCACAAAAAGCCTTAGCAAACTCGGCACTTCCAATTGTACAAAGAATCGTGAAAGCATCAGGATCTTCCAACTTAGGAGATATTGAATGCACAATTGCACTCACTTGATGAGTGACTTTGATAGTTTCAAAATTCATTGACTGCTTCTTTGTTACGAGATCCTTCAAAACTTTGTATAACCGGTCATTTGTTGCAGAGTTTCAACTAATGGCACATTGATTGAGAGACTCTTCATCATTTGAATGAACTTTTTAAATTGATTCTCGCCATTTTGTTTGGCAAGCCTTTGAGGGTATAGATGTGGAAGCTTAGGCAATGGTGCCTTAGCCTTTTTTACTATCGGCTCCGGTAAGTCAATAATGTGATCCCTAGACGGGTTTACCTCCTCTTGAGTCTCTTTCACACTATCATCAATATCAATCCGAATTTCATCATTTGATTGCATCACATTATTTGGGACCTCTTCTTCTTGTTCCACTTGCTCATCATCCACAAGTTGCTTTTGACTTGAGGTGGAAGCATTCCCACCTCTCCCACTTCTTGTCGTAATGTCCATGGCATGCCCCGTGTTGTTTTCACCCTTTGAGTTTACCACTGTGTCACTTGGTAGTGCCCCCTTAGGACGAGAATTTAGAGCTTGAGAGATTTGCCCCATTTGAACTTCTAAGTTGCAGATCGATGTGTTGTGTGAGGCAAGTTGGGCATATGAATCGGCATTTTTTTCCATCATTTGCTTGAACATGTTCTCAATATGCCCTATCTCATTGGTTGAAGAACTAGAACCATGGGAAGGATAATGAGGCAGGTTGTTCGATTGTTTATACATCGGGGGCCTTTGAAAACCCGACCCCCGATTGCCTTGATTATTGTTCCAAGCACCTTGATTCTTGTACAACATTTTCCACTCGATGTTGCAGTTATGGACTCTTGGTTCTCCTCTTGTTCACCATCATGTTCACCCCCTCCATGGCATTGACTTGCATCGGATTTTGCGCTTGTTGAAGTTGAGCCTTCGCTAATTGATTTATGGTGGTTGTCAATTCGGCAATGGCTTGCCCATGGTCATGCAACTCTTTGTGAAGGTAGATCACCTTGGGATCACCTTGTAGAACATTAGCCCGGGATTGCCACACCGATGATGTTTCTGCCATTTCGACTAAAATCTCACACGCCTCCGCATAAGGTGTAGTCATGAAGTTCCCACTGGCAAGTTGATTCACTACACATTGGTTGGTTGTGTTGATCCTACGATAGAAAGTTTGTTGAATCATATTCTCTGTCATATCGTTGTTGGGACATTCCTTAACCATTGTTCTATAGCTTTCCCATATCTCGTGCAGCGATTCATTTGGATCTTGCTTGAATGCTAAAATCTCATCCCAAAGTATAGCCATGTTCCCCGGAGAGAAGAACTTAGAAATAAACTTTTCCGCCAACTTATCCCAAGTGTGAATGGAATGATTCAGTAAACGTTCCAGCCAATCTAAAGCTTTCCCCCATAGAGAGAAGGAAAAAAAAGCCTTAGCCTCAATGCATCCTCGGAGACATTTGTTTGTTTGCTCCCCCAACAAGTGTCCACAAACCCCTTCAAATGTTTGTATGCATTTTGACTAGGAGCACTGGTGAAGAAACCTCATTGCTCTAGCAAAGTAAGCATCACATTGGTAATTTGAAAGTTGTCCGCCCTAATACAGGGAAGGACTATTGCATTTGCATATCCTTCATTGGGTAACACCCGCTCGTGGTGGAGGTGGGGGTGGAACAGGCACATTGTCATGAGGCACTAAGCCTCTTCTATTGGCTTGAGGTTCAAGAGGAACCTCATCCACCTGGTCATCCTCGGCGTCCACATCCCCGAAAGCAATATTTCCGATCTCATTATTTTCAATGGTTGTACCTACGATTTCTCAAATAAGTTAGTAACACAGAAGGAAAAAAAGATACTCCAAAAACACACCCAAATATATAGCTAACATCGTTTTTAACTCCCTGGAAATGGCGCCAAAAATTGATCGCGTCCAAATGCACACCTGAAATCAGGTATGTAACGGTCGTTTGCAATAATAGACACCCAACTAAGAGTCGGGGTCGAATCCACAGGGAGCTAAGATGGGAGTTAGGGGTATATATTTCAATGTGAGTCATTGAATTATCTAGATTTCACTTCCACACAAAGATTTGTTTTCTATTTCTAATTTTACTCTAAAGATGCAAAATAAAAGAAAGAAGACTAGAGATAATTATTTTTGAGGTTTTTCCAAATTAATAAAAAGCCTAGGGCTGTGACCATTACCTAGGCGTTTACCAGATGGGATAGAGACTTTAATGCTTGTTTTTATTAATTGGGGGTGTATTATAGCTATCAACTCTAAATTACCCAGTCAATACCACTTGGTCAGCGAGTGATTTTGCCCAACTTGGCTTTCTCAAGACCAAATGGGTATCACACAAAACAGTTGATAAAAGCTCAAGTCGGGTTATTACTATTTCTAGGTTGAACCCTTTAATTGGGTTAATCAATCTCTCGATTGACCAAATTCCTTGTTAGCTAAGTTGTCCTAAACTAGGTCTCTCTTGCTCAAGAAGAGACTAAGTCAAATAGGCATGAACTAATGTTTGCAACTATTAATCCCACAATTAAAGTATGAACTAAGCTAAATAATAAACACCCAATCATAAACAAGTACTAAATTAGATACCCATAAGGTTTACACACTAGGGTTGGGTCACAACCTTAGTAAACATCTAGCTACTCAAACTTGGGTTTGAAGAAAATGGAGAAGAAAGACTAATTAAACTCATAATGAAAGCTTAAAATGATTAAATCTATTGTAAAATACACTAAAGCAAAGTAAACTTCAAAAATGGCAAAGAAAAACGACTACAGTAATTGCAGAGGTTCAAACTTGACCTAATTTTGTGAAACTCATCTATTTATACAAGGCTGAAAATCTCGGACAAAAATACCCTTGGGGAGGTTTTGTGGCCGCACAATTCCATGTGCGGTCCGCAGATTTCTTCATCTGGCAGGAGCTAGAGTTCTGCAGCCGCACAATTATGAACTGCAGCCACGAGGCATCTTTTCTGTGGTATACAGATTTAGAGTTGCAGCCGCAAGACAATCTTTTGTGGTCCATAATATTAGAATTGCGTCCGCAAGGAAATCTTCTGCGGCCGCACAAGATTCACTGAGGCTCTGGACTTGGTCGTTTTTGCATACTCTCTGATCTTGACTCCTAGACCAGTTTTTACGGCCGCACAATTCATGTGTGGTCCGCAATTTACACAAATGCCTGCTAATTGTTCCTTCTTTGTTTGCGGCCGCGGATGGAATTCTACGGTCCGTAATTTCTTCGACGGCCGCAGAATTCCTTCTGCGGACTGCACATTGTATTCTTCTGTGCTCTTTATAGCCTTATGCTTAGACTACTCCTTTTTTAGCCGGATTTCATCTATGGGGCCTAACATCCAGTATCCCTGCATTTTTGCACAATTTTATTAGTTTGGGGAACACAATTCAATATTTTTAGGCTAAAACAAAATTTAAAAGGTGCTAATAAGTAGTCAAAATCCTCACTTATCAACAACCACGTCCTTGCCTTCCCATTTACAGTGTTCTCGAACTATGGGAAGGGTATCCTCAGTGATGGAGCATTTGTATCTCTATGCTCCTTCGCCTCGGTCTTGTTTGATGAAGGATTTCTTGACTTTGAAATCATCCCCGATAGAACAGCTCCCGGGTATGAAGCTTTTCATAGGAGGCTCTGGAAGCACCTCGAGAACATCTACCTCGACATTTGCGGCCGGGTGGGAAGATGAAGGGGTCGTTTGTTGTGGTACAGGCTTGGAAGTTTTGGCCATCATAAATCTGGGAAAATATATGAAGATTTAAAGAAGACGTATGGAGATTTGAAGGTTAGAAGTGAAGATATGAAGTTCTGGGTTGAAAATCCAAGGAAAACCGTGAAGGTTTGAAGATTAAAGATGAAGATGTGAAGATTCAAGAAGCGAGGTATGAAGATTTGAGAAAGTTGAAAGCCTTTATAAAATCGAAGGTAAGAGCTAGGATCATAAAGTAAATTAAGTGAAAGGGTCGAAGCTTTTATGGGGGGAAATGTAATTAATACACGAAGTTTCACATTCGAAGGCAACTGGCTGATGATCGACACGTGTCCGAAGTCAAAATGACGCGACTGATGGGACGTTTTGGCTTATCTCTAGTATCGGTTGTAACGTGCGAAGGAAGGAACCGGGGTTCATCTATCGTTTCCAAACATTTCGGCAAACCTACTTTCTAAGAAACGAGAGGAATATCTATATACAGGTGAAACCGGGGCTAACGCGTACCCCGATTCTTCGATGGGTCAAACGAAGCAAGGATATGACTGTATGGGATCGGAACCGGAGCAGGGAAATTCTCGTACTAAGGCCCGAACAGAGTGCTCGCCACCTGACCTAATAAGACAACACTTCCTCGAACCTAGAACGAGCTCCGAGACCTCGGAAAGCATGACAACGGTTGCACACGACTAATAGAGGGTCGTGATATCCGTACCCCATCGGATATTACGACGCAAATCTCGTCCGACGTTTGCAGTGGATCAGTAATTGACAAGAAAGGAGGATGTTTACCTTTTTTAGAATAGTACTAGGGATGAAACTCTACTACTATATAAATGGGAAGCTTTTTATTCAATATGACACATTGTAACACGCATATTAAGGCAATACAAACTCATTTCTCTGTTTTCTAGCTATTGAAAAGTTCTTATTTAAATCGTAGTTCTTCATATACATTTGGCTCCTAATCGAGGGTCCGGTTGAGGACAAAACTATTGTTCAGCTTAAATCCGAGCCCGTCCTTTTGATTACTTGTATTGAATCAATCCACATATCGTTGAAATTGCGTACAAATTTAATTATTATTCGTTTTAAGGGTAAACAAAGATCATGACAGATAAGTTTTAACTCGTCCAATTAAGATCTAATTGAACATAAAATTTAGAGGTGGAAATTATTAAAGAGAGGAGGACAGGGATGGAGTAGAAATTAAATTATTCTGCAACGAAGCATCTCTCAGGAAGCTAAAAGTGGGTATTTGAATCAAAATTCAATTTATATCCATAGTAAATTGTTAAATTTGTGACTACGTCCCTTTCACTTTCTCATGTAACGCTTTATCCCATTATCAGCCCGTTTGGCCATGCTTTTAGAAAGCTAAAAGTGTGTATATTTTGGAGAAGTAAGGTGTTTGGTCAAAGCTTTCGGGCGAAAAATAAGCACTTTTGAATAATAGCATAAGTTGTTTTCTTCTTTATTGGAATCCGTTGAAAAAAGTAGTTTTACCTCATAAATAAAATAAAAAATTATTTTTAATTTTTGTTCAGGATAAAAGTACCCTTAGAAAAAATTAATATTTTTGAGAATACATAAAGACCACCTAAACTTAGGGGTATCAATGGATCTTTTAAAACCGACTAAACTGGCCGAAACGAACCGTACCGAACCGATTATGAAGTTTATTTTAATAAAGCCGCTGGTTTTTATATAAACTTTTAACCGTACCGAATAATATAATAGGTTTTTAATTTTATAAAAATAAACCGAAAAAATACTGAACCGTACCGAATAAATTTATATATGAAAAATATATTTTATATACTAAGTTGTAAACTAACAAAAAAGGTTTTTTTTCTTGGGTATTGGGATTATGAAAATAGTTACAAGTGACCAATAATCAATATCCAAGGCCTTAACTTCCAAACTTATTCTACTATTCATATTGAAACTAAATTAGTTCTAACATCTTGAGTAACAAGCCACTAGGTATTCCAATGATCTTCAGTAAAAAGCCTATTGAATTGGATATTTTTCCGCTTGTATAATTTAGGTTTCTTTTGTTGGATTCTAATCTTTTATTAAGCTCTATTCTTGAGTCTCAACTCAATTTATATATCCACTCGTATGATTTATAATTCTCATGTCTTTGCTTAATTTGTTTTACACTATCATAGAATAGTGGGATGAATCTCTATTCTGGTTATCTTTCATGTTCCTTTGATCATCACTTTTAAAATAATAAAAATATCTAGCTAGAGAGTTTTACCAAAATCCTATGCAAGTACACATTATCGCATTCTAATTTTAACTAGCGACTCTTGCATGATATTTTTAAAAAATATCGAAAAATTAATCGAACTGTACCGATACCGAAGAAAAACCGAGATGATTGGGACGGTTTCGAAAAGTCTAATTTTGGTTATATAAAATGAAATAACCAAAAATTTGGTATGATACAAATTTTATAAAATAACCGACCGAATCGAAACATTGACAGCCGTGCCTAAACTGATCCCTGATTTCGAAACAGACACATAAAGTTTGTGGGACCAATATATGATAGAAAACATGATGCCTCACCAACACGTGGCGCAACATTAAAGGAGTCACTCCAAACATTCTATGACGAGATTGTATGCATAGAAACTCCAAAAGAAATTAGTTGAATTGTAAATGAAGATCAAGAAGTATTTTCTTCTTGAAAAGAAGCTAAAAGGCTTAAAAGTACCTAATAAATACTTTCATGTGCCCTAAAACTTAAGAGCAAATGATCGTCGGTTAGTGACATAACCCACACCGAGCGAACCACAATTTATACATTGATCATAACATGTGAACCATTAGCTTTTTAATTCATTTTTCAAATGAACATAATAAACATTTGCATCATCATAAAATGTATTCAAAATATACATGTAAGAGTTCCTTCATAAATCCATACGAGTGCCCATGCAAAATAAAATCCAACTACGTCTGCTTCTATGGCGGAATGAATGAAATAATGCACGAGAACATGGTCTCCAGGCTACCAAAAGAATGATAAAATGTCTCGCTTTAACCGAAGAGAGGTTGATGCATAGCTACAAGCATTTTCTCGGTTGCCCTAATGACTCCCAAAATCATTACTACAAAATATCTCATATTAATTATCCCAATGGATCATTTGCTGCCTGTGTCAATGCAACAACGACGACAAACACACTGTGATCTCACAAGTGGGGTCTGGGGGAAGTATATAGAATGCACGCAAATCTTTTTCGTACCTTCAAGAAGGCAGGGAGACTGTTTCTGGAAGACCCTCGGCTTAGGAAAAAGAAAAGAAGGGCAGCACACCAATTAGAAACCGAAGCAAAAAAAAAGCTACAAAACTAAAACCGAGTATTGTAATCAGAAGATCGAAACGAAAGCAACGACAAGTAAACACACGAGTCAAGGAATACGAAAATACATAAATAATGCTTGTGAGCACCTAAGTTTTTACTATATTTGAATTTTTATCACCTTCTACTATGTAAATATTTTTAAAAATTTAATATATATTTTTTAGCTTTGTTACACTTTTTTTATATATAGGGTAAAAATTAATAATAATTTAAAAGGTCAATTATTACTATTAGTATTATTTTTATTTTTATTTTTATCATTATTTTAAAATAAAATAAATTACAAAACCGAAAACAAAATATTAAACATACTTTTTTTTTAAAACTTTGGATGGGAATAAAAAAATAGGAAAAGTAAAAATATATAATTAGAAAAGTAAAAGTAAAAGTCGGTCAAATTATTTAATAAAAAATTAAAAGAAAATGAAAAATTAAAAAAAATAAAAATAAAAGAATGTGAAAATTTAAACAATGAAAAGTAAAAGAAAGTTAGAATTAAAAAATAAAGGTAAATGTAGTTGAATTTGTTTTTTTTAAAAAGTAAAAATAAGTAGAAATTAAAAAAAAAAATAAGTGGGAAATAAAAAAAAAGTAAAAAAGGTGAGAATTTAAATATAATAAAAGTAAAAAAATGAGAAATTAAAAAATAAAAGTAAAGGAAAGTGAGGAATTATTTTTTTTAAAAAAGAAGAAAAATGGGAAGTGGGAATTCTTGTTAATTAAAAAATAATAATAAAATAAAAAATTAAAGAACAAATCTGAAAAATTCCGAATTTCTTTCTATAAATAGGAGAGAAAGTAAAAACGAGAGGGAGAGAGAAGGAGAAAATAATAGAGAGGAGGGAATTGAGAGAAATATTTTTTTTGTTTCTTCTACGCTAAGGGAATTTTTATTCGTGTTATTCTTTCTTCCTTTCTTTCGAAAATCCAGCCTAAAATTCTAGCAGAAAACCAACACCTAACACCTCATCTTCTTCCATGAACCACCAGCTGAAACTTACCCAAACACTAAAATAAAAGAGTTTCAGTCGAGGTTCCAAACTTCGTCGAGGTTCTCGGTACCGTTTCCGATTATGGTTAGTTCGTACAAAAATCTAGCAGAGCTTTGTTCCAGTTGTACCGAAAAATATTTAGCTATTGAAAGGTCCATTTCTTATTCTCTAGTTTTCGGATTCCAATTCATATTATGTTTGCTATAAGTTTGAATTTTTGTTTCCTGTTTTGCTTAAGGATTGATTCACGATTGGTTTACTATTTCACTTGTTGTTTTTGACGGATATTTTAGTCTAGTTGCTTACTGCTTTTAGTTTTAGTTAATTAGCATGCCTTGAATTCTTTGATTAATTCTTTTGGTGTTAATACGTGAGTTTTACTTCACTTGTGTCGTTATTTTTGAATGATTGTTAGTGCTAAGCATATGGGCTCAAAGCTTAATTGGTAAATGAATTATTTTCTAATTGGACCATACACTAATATCTTGAAAGATGAGTTGGACATTCACATGAAATGATTGGGCTTTAGGAATAACTTTTTAATGATAAGAACGGTTGGATTAATTAATGTATTACTATCACTTGGACATATTTCTATAACTTATAAGATGAATTCNAAATGATTGGGCTTTAGGAATAACTTTTTACTGATAAGAACGATTGGATTAATTAATGTATTACTATCAGTTGGGACATATTTCTACAGGTTATAAGATGAATTGAAAGAGCCTTTTGGTCATCAAGTCCTAAATGATCCATTAGAAATTAAGACATGTCATCCATAAATAAATTTCATAATCTATGGCCTTCACAATAATCTCAAATTAGTTTAGGAAGATAGACTCATAAACATTCGTAGTTTGCTTTAGGCGCGATTAATAAATTATCATGGCCATGGGTACGGTTTCCGTGGCCTAGTCAACAACAACAACAACAACAACACAGTATAATCTCACTAGTGGGGTCTGGGGAGGGTAGTGTGTACGCAGACGTTACCCCTACCTTGGTAGAGAGGCTGTTTCCAAATGACCCTCGGCATCCTTCCCTCCAAGAACTCCCCACCTTGCTCTTGGGGTGACTCGAACTCACAACCTCTTGGTTGGAAGTGGAGGATGCTTACCATCCTTCTGTGGCCTAGTCACGATACATAAATCTCAATTCGAGTGTGCGTTTCATGTGACTCGACTAAAACTTCAAATAATAATAAAAATAAATATGTTGTAAAATAGCGGGTGCAATTCACGTGACGCGGTTCGTTGTGTGTGTAAAACAATAAGTGTGCGACATCGTGACTTATTTAATTAAATTCCATAACTATTAAAAGTGGTTAGAATGTAAAAAATGCACAATAGGTTTTAAACATGTAATAAATCAGATAATTAGGCCAATTATTAATTGTTAAGTGACCGTACTAAAACTACGGAACTCGGGAATGCCTAACACCTTCTCACGGGTTAACATCATTCCGTACACGATCTTCTGTGTTCGCACACCAAAAATAGAGTCAAATTTCCTCGATTTGGGATTTAAAATAAACCGGTGACTTGGGACACCATAACAAATATTCCAAGTGGCGACTCTGATTAAATAAATAATCTCATTTTGAATAATATCACTTAAATTGAAAAAACTCCCCTATCCCAACTCCTCTATCCCCCGGAAAAAAGGACGTGCGAGAGCTCTGGCGACTCCGCTGGGGAATCAAACCCAGAATCTCTGGTTCAGGGTTCAGAATTCGAGCTTAGAATAATTGTTATACTTGGCTTTTGTTTGTTATCTGATTTTACGTGTTTGGGCCTAATGTGCTAATTGCCGCTCTTTACCGCTTTGATATTGCCGTGAACTGTATATAAAACTTTTACGACACCCTTATTCTTTCTAAGTCTTCTAAATCTTCTGGGAAGCATGCGCTTCGCGTGGCTTCTTTTTTGTTTGAGTCATATCCCTAATTTTAGAATGAGGATCGGATAAGTTGCAAAGCCGGTGAAGCTTCAGTATTCTCGGTATGCTACCTCCCCTCGGCTCGAGTGTTCCGCTTGGGTAAGCCAGGTCTAGAACAACACATCCTTGGATTTAAACCTAGAATAGCATATCCTTATGCCGGATCCCTAGTAGGAACATTTGTTTGCATCACGTATATTTGACTTTGTGGACTCAACACAAGGGTTGGGTTCGTCTATGACAGGTGTACCCAATATAAAAGACCATCCTGATGCATCTTACGTGCTACTTGCACATCTGTTTGTTTCGGCTTGCATGTTGACTGCCTTCTAGAATAGGGAAAGAGAATAAAAAAAAGGGAAAAAAGAAAATAAGAGAAAATCAAAAAAGAAAAGTGAGAGGTAGGTATTTGAAAATAAAAAAATAAAAAAAGCCAATATTTTCAAAAGTCATGTTTCCTCTGTTCCGACAAAATTGTTCGAACTACGCGGGTCTGATTCTCACCGGATGTGAGATACATAGACAAACCTCATCAGTTCCGGCCCCAAATTTTTAAAAATCCAAAAATATTTTCCTTTAATTCCTTATTTAGAAATATTTCCTTTGCAAATCCCAAATAAAAAAAAGATTTTAAAGCCAAAAGATATTTTTCTTTCTTTTTAGAAGTCTCTCATTAGAAAAACAAAATCAAATCAAAATCCAAAAATATGTTTCTTATTTTTAGAAGTCTTTCTCCCATATAAATAAATAAATCAAAATTCAAAAAAAAATATTTTCTTTATTTCGAAAATTATCAAAAAATAAAATAATAAAATACTAAAAATTCAAAAATATTTCCTTTCTTGTTTAGAAGTCTTTCTTTCGAAAATTTCGAATAAAAAAAGAGAGAAAATTCTAAATCCAAAATATTTTCCTTGTAAGGAGCTTTTGTGGTATGAATTTCAAAACAAAAAAGATTGATGAATAAATTATAAAAAGAGTTGGCTTATTTACTTTGTTTCCGGTATTTTTGAACTACGCAAGATCTGATTCATATGGCGTCATGATACGTAGGAAATCCCCATCGGATTTGATCATAACCATTAAATAAATTGAGTGGATAAAAAAAGAAAAAAAAGAAAAGAAAAGAGTGACAAAAAATAACAAAGAAAAGAAACAGCTAAAAAAAGACAAAAGTGAAAAATCCAAAAAGAGCACTGTGTCCAGTTTGAAAAGAAACCACAGAAAAGTTCCGTGAATATTCTGTCAAATGGCGTGAGCAAGCTGCTAGGGTAAAGCCTCCAATGGACGAAGCAGAAATGATTACGGTCTTCCTACAGGCCCAAGAGGCGGATTACATCCAGAACATAATGTCCGCTATAGGTAATCCATTCACTGAGGCTATCAAAATTGGGGAGATGGTCGAAAATGGTTTAAAAACGAACCGAATCTTGAGTCGTGCTGCCTTTAAGGCCACATCACAGGCCCGTTCAAAATAGTTCAGGGGGTTTGATGAACAGAAACGGGAGAGAAGGGGGAGCCATGATGGCTTCTAGCTCGAGGACGCCCGCATGTCATTCAACCAATCATATATGCTTTCTAAGGTCCCACAACACTATTATCCCCATCAATATACTGCTTATGCCGTGGGACCGCCTCAATATGCGGTGATGAATGTGTGACAGTACACGCGACCACAATATTATCCACAAAACCGAGCCCCACCTCCTAGAAATGTCCATCCATACCAAGCTCCTTATAATCCCCAACAAAATATTCCTCGCCAAGAATGCCTTTCACAAGGAATCAGTTTACCCCTATTGGTGAATCATACTCGAGCTTGTTCCAAAGGCTAATCAGGCTAGGTCTGCTGCAGCCAGTGGCCCTGAACCGGCCAAGCCCGAGTCCCCCTCGCACCAAGCTGATGCTAGATGTGAATACCACTCTGGAGCAGTGGGACATGATACAGAGGATTGTTGGACCCTCAAGAGGACAGCTGAAGACTTGATTGAAGCCAAGGCAATAGTGCTTAGGGATGAAGAGGCCCCTAATATAATGAACAATCTTCTGCCTACTAACACCATTGGGACAATAGTCGGAATGATCTGTGAAGATGAGGAATTTGATCCGGCACTGAAGGCCATTGCAGCCATTGCCTAGACAGAAGAAAAGCCAAAAACCGATCGCCAAGCCTGAAAGTCCCTATCAAACGGGAGTCTTGGAGTCTTGGTAGCCTGAAAGTCCCCCTATGTTCGGATTATGTTAGGGTGTGATCCGGATATTTTACTTTATTGTCCTACTTTCCAATGTAAAACCCTTCTAACTTTTAAAATTCAAAAGAATAAAAAAATAAAATAAGATAAAATAAAAATCAAATAAAATTAATATTTCGTTGTCCAGGAATGTCTTTTTTCTTAATCTTGTCACTTTTCTTATTCTCTTTTTAGTTATGTTCATGTAGATTTTAATAACATGACATGCTTGCAGATTTCATGCCCAGATCCTAAAACACTGTCATACTTTGAAATAATGAATCAAGAAGCATAATGCAATGAAGATGAGGTTAAGGAAATAAAAAAATCGGAACAGTATGAGAATAAGCCTATGCCAAGCCCGATTGAAACCTGTAGAAGTTGAAATTCCCTCTCTCCGGGTCATTGTCGAAGCCGAGATTGAGGATAAAAATTGGGTCAAAACCGATTGGAACAATTGACATTGATTGATGAAAAACTATTGGCCACAATTTTCTACGGGCAGTTGTACCAACAAAGAATGGCCCGTATTTACAACAAGAAAGTGCCTGCCTGGGAAATTTTAAATAGAACAACTCATTCTGAGACGTATCCTCCCACCTCATGAAAAATATAAAGGAAAATTGGCTCCAAATTGGAAAGGTGCATACATTTTAACGAGAGTATTGCAAAAAAGAGCGTTGTACCTGGGAAACATCAAAGGAAATGTCCCTGAAACAACTGTCAACGCAGATGCAGTCAAAAGGTACTATGTTTGACCCTCTATGTGGCATTAATGTTCTTTGATTGGGATGACGAAGGCTTTTGTTCTCGCTATCCAAACATCATTAACCTCTTTGCTAACTCTTTTGAGCCATTTACCTTTCTTTGATTACCCTCTTTGGAACCTGCAGATGTTATTAAAAAAAACAAGAAAGAAAAAAGAGAAGAAAAACAAAACAAAGAAGACAAAAAAATGAAAAGAAAAGAAAAACAAATCTACTTGAACTACGTTCGACTTGATTCTGAAAGGATACATAGGCAGCCTCTCTCCGGGGTTCAGTTACACCAAAATAAAAATTCACATTCCCCAAAAGTTGAAACTAGGGCAGAATTTATTATGGTTCAGCGATGGTTTCGCCCGAAGGGTTCCAAAGTTGTAAGTCGGTCCAAATCCTTTTCACCCAAACCTTTTTCAAAGTCCTTCTGATCAATCAATGAGAATGTTCAAGAATTAGAGGATACAATCACATGATCTGATGCAACCAAAATGAGAGAAATGAAATGAGAGAGTCTTATTGGTGAAAACTCTCACGGGTACCGTAAAGCGATGGGAAGTAAAGAAATTAGAATGAGAGTCTTGTTAGTGAAAACTCGCAAAGAGCACTATAAGGCGATGGTGAGAAGAGAAATGATAGAGGTCAGTTGGTGAAAACCAGCAAAGGGCGCCACTGATCGAAAAGAGGATCTTCACAGCCATTGGCATTGACACAGCCCTAGGCAAGGTTTCTCGATTTCAAGGCAAAGGTTGTGATGAATTTCTGAGAGTCGGACAGTCTACATAGATCAGGCATCCAATCCAAAAGGTATTTCATGTTCATTGAAGTCCGTAGGTACTCCAGATAAGTCCTTCTTTCCTTTCCCCGAAAAGGACACTTCTTGTACAAATGCATTCTCTATTCTACTGTTTGTTTTTCTTTGAATCCCTTTCGGTCTAACTCTGTTCCAAATTAAGACAAACAAAGAATGGTAAGACTTATTTACAATGCTCTCATTTGATACAAGCTAATATGCAAAAATGGCACCCACAGCCTTGGCAGGGGCACCAAGTCAACCCCGACTGGCCACGACGGCCGATGCTCCAAAATCAAAAGCTCTTTGAAGGAGGAAATCAAATTGAAGTGCCTACAAAGGCAAAATGAAGTCGAAAAGGTTAAGTCTCACATGGCTAACCGTCTTGGAAAAGTTTGAAAAGCCAAAGGTTCCCCAATGCTCTGAAGATAAATTTAGAAGAAAGAAGTGAAAAGCCTACAAAGACAAAATGAAGCTGAAATAGGTTAAGTCCCACGCGACCAACCATCATGGTAAAGTTTTGGAAAAGCCACGGCTTCTTCGGGTACAGAAATGAAATCGGTTTCCAGGGAACAACCCGTTGCAGTTGAAAGTACCATCAAAGAAGACGGGCCGAGATCAAGTGACTGAAACACTCAAGGCCGCAAAACCAACTACCCTTTCAAACAGCTTTGCAACAGTGACAACTCCAAAAGGGAAGTGTTCTCCAAACTCTTTCCCGCATTTTACTCA
>AWOL01S0044055.1:0-12344 GCA_000715115.1 Nicotiana otophora | reverse complement strand
CCACTTCCTAGTCTCTTTTCCAACATAAGGTCTCCACTCCCTAGTTGATGATTATTTTAGACATAAGGTCTCCACTCCCTAGTTGATGATTATTTTAGACATAAGGTCTCCACTCCCTAGTTGATGATTATTTTAGACATAAGGTCTCCACTCCCTAGTTGATGATTATTTTAGACATAAGGTCTCCACTCCCTAGTTGATGATTATTTTAGACATAAGGTCTCCACTCCCTAGTTGATGATTATTTTAGACATAAGGTCTCCACTCCCTAGTTGATGATTATTTTAGACATAAGGTCTCCACTCCCTAGTTGATGATTATTTTAGACATAAGGTCTCCACTCCCTAGTTGATGATTATTTTAGACATAAGGTCTCCACTCCCTAGTTGATGATTATTTTAGACATAAGGTCTCCACTCCCTAGTTGATGATTATTTTAGACATAAGGTCTCCACTCCCTAGTTGATGATTATTTTAGACATAAGGTCTCCACTCCCTAGTTGATGATTATTTTAGACATAAGGTCTCCACTCCCTAGTTGATGATTATTTTAGACATAAGGTCTCCACTCCCTAGTTGATGATTATTTTAGACATAAGGTCTCCACTCCCTAGTTGATGATTATTTTAGACATAAGGTCTCCACTCCCTAGTTGATGATTATTTTAGACATAAGGTCTCCACTCCCTAGTTGATGATTATTTTAGACATAAGGTCTCCACTCCCTAGTTGATGATTATTTTAGACATAAGGTCTCCACTCCCTAGTTGATGATTATTTTAGACATAAGGTCTCCACTCCCTAGTTGATGATTATTTTAGACATAAGGTCTCCACTCCCTAGTTGATGATTATTTTAGACATAAGGTCTCCACTCCCTAGTTGATGATTATTTTAGACATAAGGTCTCCACTCCCTAGTTGATGATTATTTTAGACATAAGGTCTCCACTCCCTAGTTGATGATTATTTTAGACATAAGGTCTCCACTCCCTAGTTGATGATTATTTTAGACATAAGGTCTCCACTCCCTAGTTGATGATTATTTTAGACATAAGGTCTCCACTCCCTAGTTGATGATTATTTTAGACATAAGGTCTCCACTCCCTAGTTGATGATTATTTTAGACATAAGGTCTCCACTCCCTAGTTGATGATTATTTTAGACATAAGGTCTCCACTCCCTAGTTGATGATTATTTTAGACATAAGGTCTCCACTCCCTAGTTGATGATTATTTTAGACATAAGGTCTCCACTCCCTAGTTGATGATTATTTTAGACATAAGGTCTCCACTCCCTAGTTGATGATTATTTTAGACATAAGGTCTCCACTCCCTAGTTGATGTAATTTTGGACATAGGATCTCCACTCCCTAGTCTCGTTTCCAACATAGGGTCTCCACACCCTAATTGATGTTATTTTGGACATAGGGTCTCCACTCCCTAGTCGTCTTTTACAACATAGGGTCTTCACTCCCAAGTCACCTTTTCCAATACAGGGTCTCCACTCCCTAGTCGATGATTAGTTTAGACATAGGGTCTCCTCTCCCTAGTCATTTTTCCAACATAGGGTCCCCACTCCCTAGTTGAAGTTATTGGACATAGGGTCTCCACTTCCTAGTTGAAGTTATTTTGGACACAAGGTCTCCACTCCCTAGTCGATTTTCCAAAATAGGGTCTCTACTCCTTAGTTGATTGTATTTTAAACATAGGGTCTCAACTCCCTAGTCTCGTTTCCACCATAGGGTGTCCACTCCCTAGTTGATGATAGTTTAGACATAGGGCGTCAACTCTCGTTAGTTGATGTTATTTTGGACATAGGGTCTCGACTCCCTAGTTGATGTTATTCTGGATATAGGATCTCCACTCCCTAGTCTCCTTTCAAACATAGGGTCTCCACTCCCTAATGTATGTTATTGTGGACATAGGGTCTCCACTCCCTAGTCGTCCTTTACGACATAGGTTCTCCACTCACTAGTTGATTTTAATTTAGACATAATGTCACCACTCCCTAGCCGCTCATTACAACATAGGGTATCCACTCCCAAGTTGATTCTATTTTAGACATAAGGACTCCACTCCCTAGTCGTTTTCCCAACATAGGGTCTCGACTCCCTAGTTGAAGTTATTGGACATAGGGTCTTCACTTCCTAGTTGAAGTTATTTTGGACACAGGGTCTCCACTTCCTAGCCGCGTTTCCAACATGGGGTCTCCACTCCTTAGCTGATTTTATTTTAGCCAGAGGGTCTCCACTCCCTAGTCTCCTTTCCGACATAGGGTCTCCACTCCCTAGTTGATGATATTTTCGACATAGGGCGTCCACTCCCTAGTTGATGTTATTTTGGGTATAGGGTCTCCACTCCCTAGTTGATGTTATTTTGGATATAGGATCTCCGCTCCCTAGTGTCATTTCTAACATAGGGTCTCCACTCCTTAATTGATGTTATTTTGGACATAGGGTCTCCACTTCTAGTCGTCTTTTAGCCATAGGGTCACCACTCCCTAGTCGCTCATTACAACATAGGGTATCCACTCCCAAGTTGATTCTATTTTAGACATAGGGTCTCCACTTTCTAGTTGATGATATTTTAGACATAGGGTCTCAAATCCTTAGACTCCTTTCCAACATAGGGTCGCCACTCCATAGTTGATGTTTTAGACAATGGATCTCCACTCCCTAGTCTGCTTTTCCAACATAGGGTCTCCACTCTCTAGTTGATGATATTATAAACATAGAGTCTCAAATCCTTAGTCTCCTTTCCAACATAGGGACTCCACTCCCTAGTTGATGTTTTTAGACATAGGGTCTCCACTCCCTAGTTGATGTATTTTGACATAGAGTCTCCACTCCCTAGTCTACTTTTCCAACATAGGGTCTCCACTCCCTAGTTGATGATTATTTTAGACATAGGGTCTCCACTCTCTAGTCGCTTTTCTAACATAGGGTCTTCACTCCCTAGTTGATGATTTTAGACATAGGGTCTTCACTCCCTAGTCACCTTTTTAAATATATGGTCTCCATTCCCTAGTCGATGATTATTTTAGACATAGGGTCTCCACTCCATAGTCTCTTTTGCAACATAGGGTCTCCAATCCCTAGTTGATGTTATTTTGGACATACGATCACCACTACCTAGTCTCGTTTCCAACATAGGGTCTCCACTCCCTAATTGATGTTATTTCGGACATAGGGTCTCCATTCCCTAGTCGTCTTTTACAACATAGGGTCTTCACTCCCTAGACACTGTTTCCACTATAGGGTCTCCACTCCCTAGTCGATGATTATTTTAGACATAGGGTCTCCACTCCCAAGTATTCTTTCCAACATAGGGTCTCGACTCTCTAGTTGATGATATTTTAGACATAGGGTCTCAAATCCTTAGTCTCCTTTCCAACATAGGGTCTCCACTCCCTAGTTGATGATTTTAGACATTGGGTCTCCACTCGCAAGTCTGCCTTTCCAACATAGGGTCTCCACTCTCTAGTTGATGATATTTTAGACATAGAGTCTCAAATCCTTAGTCTCCTTTACAACATAGGGACTCCACTCCCTAGTTGATGTTTTTAGACATAGGGTATCCACTCCCTAGTTGATGTGTTGTGACATAGGGTCTCCACTCCCTAGTCTGCTTTTCCAACATAGGGTCTCCACTCCTTAGTTGATGACTATTTTAGACATAGTGTCTCCACTGCCTAGTCGCAATTCCAACATATGGTCTCCACTCCCTAGTTGATGATTATTTTAGACATAGGGTCTCCACTCCCTAGTTGCTTATACAACATAGGGTCTTCACTACCTAGTTGATGATTTTATACATAGGGTCTTCACTCCCTAGTCACCTTTTCAAACATATGGTCTCCACTCCCAAGTCGATGATTATTTTAGAAATAGGGTCTCTACTCCCTAGTCATTTTTGCAACATAGGTTCTCCACTCCCTAGTTTATTTTATTTTGGACATACGATCTCCACTACCTAGTCGCGTTTTCAAAATAGGGTCTCCACTCCCTAATTGATGTTATTCTGGACATAGGATATCCATTCCCTAGTCGTCTTTTACAACATAGGGTCTTCACTCCCTAGTCACCTTTTCCAATACAGGGTCTCCACTCCCTAGTCGATGATTAGTTTAGACATAGGGTCTCCACTCCCTAGTCATTTTTCCAACATAGTGTCTCCACTCCCTAGTTGAAGTTATTGGACAAAGGGTCTCCACTTCCTAGTTGTAGTTATTTTGGACACAGGGTCTCCACTCCCTAGTCATTTTTCCAACATAGTGTCTCCACTCCCTAGTTGAAGTTATTGGACAAAGGGTCTCCACTTCCTAGTTGTAGTTATTTTGGACACAGGGTCTCCACTCCCTAGTCGCTTTTCCAACATAGGGTCTCCACTCCCTAGTCGATGATTAGTTTAGACATAGGATCTCCACTCCCTAGTAATGTTTCCAACATAGGGTCTCCACTCCCTAGTTCAAGTTATTGGACATAGGGTCTCCACTTCCTAGTTGATGATATTTTGGACACAGGGTCTCCACTCCCTAGTCTCTTTTCCAACATAGGGTCTCCACTCCCTAGTCTCTTTTCCAACATAGGGTCTCCACTCCCTAATTGATGTTATTTTAGACTTAGGGTCTCCACTCCTTGTCGTCTTTCACGACATAGGTTCTCCACTCACTAGTTTATTTTATTTTAGACATAGGGTCACCACTCCCTAGTCGCTCATTACAACATAGGGTATCCACTCCCAAGTTGATTCTATTTTAGAAATAGGGTCTCCACTCCCTAGTCTCCTTTCCAACATAGGGTCTCCACTCTCTAGTTGATGATATTTTAGACATAGGGTCTCAAATCCTTAGTCTCCTTTCCAACATAGGGTCTCCACTCCATAGTTGATGTTTTTAGACATTGGATCTCCACTCCCTAGTCTGCTTTTCCAACATAGGGTCTCCACTCTCTAGTTGATGATATTTTAGACATAGAGTCTCAAATCCTTAGTCTCCTTTCCAACATAGGGACTCCACTCCCTAGTTGATGTTTTTAGACATAGGGTCTCCACTCCCTAGTTGATGTATTTTGACACAGGGTCTCCACTCCCTAGTCTGCTTTTCCAACATAGGGTCTCCACTCCCTAGTTGATGATTATTTTAGACATAGGGTCTCCACTCCCTAGTCGCTTTTCTAACATAGGGTCTTCACTACCTAGTTGATGATTTTAGACATAGGGTCTCCACTCCCTAGTCACCTTTTCAAACATATGGTCTCCATTCCCTAGTCGATGATTATTTTAGACTTATGACTCCACTCCCTAGTCGCTTTTCTAACATAGGGTCTTCACTCCCTAGTTGACGATTTTAGACATAGGGTCTTCACTCCCTAGTCACCTTTTCAAACATATGGTCTCCATTCCCTAGTCGATGATTATTTTAGACATAGGGTCTCCACTCCATAGTCGCTTTTGCAACATAGGGTCTCCACTCCCTAGTTGATGTTAATTTTGACATACGATATCTACTACCTAGTCTCGTTTCCAACATAGGGTCTCCACTCCCCAATTGATGTTATTTCGGACATAGGGTCTGTATTCCATAGTCGTCTTTTATAACATAGGGTCTTCACTCCCTAGTCACCTTTTCCAATATAGGGTCTCCACTCCCTAGTCGAAGATTATTTTAGACATAGGGTCTCCACTCCTAAGTCTTCTTTCCAACATAGGGTCTCCACTCTCTAGTTGATGATATTTTAGACATAGGGTCTCAAATCCTTAGTCTCTTTTCCAACATAGCGTCTCCACTCCCTAGTTGATGTTTTTAGACATTGGGTCTCCACTCCCTAGTCTGCTTTTCCAATATAGGGTCTCCACTCTCTAGTTGATGATATTTTAGACATAGAGTCTCAAATCCTTAGTCTCCTTTGCAACATAGGGACTCCACTCCCTAGTTGATGTTTGTAGACATAGGGTCTCCACGCCCTAGTTGATGTGTTTTGACATAGGGTCTCCACTCCCTAGTCTGCTTTTTCAACATAGGGTCTCCACTCCCTAGTCTGCTTTTTCAACATAGGGTCTCCACTCCTTAGTTGATGATTATTTTAGATATAGTGTCTCCACTATGTAGTCGCAATTCCAACATAGGGTCTTCACTCCCTAGTGGATGATTTTAGACATAGGGTCGTCACTCCCTAGTTATCTTTTCAAACATGTGGTCTGCACTTCCTAGTCGATGATTATTTTAGAAATAGGGTATCCACTCCCTAGTCGCTTTTGCATCATAGGGTCTCCACTCCCTAGTTGATTTTATTTTGGACATACGATCTCCACTACCTAGTCTTGTTTCCAACATAATGTCTCCACTCCCTAATTGATGTTATTTTTGACATAGGGTATCCATTCCCTAGTCGTCTTATACAACATATGGTCTTCACTCCCTAGTCACCTTTTCCAATATAGGGTCTCCACTCCCCAGTCGATGATTATTTTAGATATAGGGTCTCCACTCCCTAGTCTTCTTTCCAACATAGGGTCTCGACTCTCTAGTTGATGATATTTTAGACATAGGGTCTCAAATCCTTAGTCTCCTTTCAAACATAGGGTCTCCACTCCCTAGTTGATATTTTTAGACATTGGGTCTCCACTCGCTAGTCTGCTTTTCCAACATAAGGTCTCCACTCTCTAGTTGATGATATTTTAGATATAGAGTCTCAAATACTTAGTCTCCTTTCCAACATAGGGACTCCACTCCCTAGTTGATATTTTTATACATAGGGTCTCCACTCCATAGTTGATGTGTTTTGACATAGGGTCTCCACTCCCTAGTCTTGTTTTCCAACATAGGGTCTCCACTCCCTCGTTGAAGTTTATTTTAGACATAGGATCTCCACTCCCTAGTCGCTTTTCCAACATAGGGTCTTCACTCCCTAGTTGATGATTTTAGAAATAGGGTCTTCAATCCCTAGTCACCTTTTCAAACATATGGTCTCCATTCCCTAGTCGATGATTATTTTAGACATAGGGTCTCCACTCCCTAGTCGCTTTTGCATCATAGTATCTCTACTCCCTAATTGATGTTATTTTGGACATACGATCTCCACTACCTAGTCTCATTTCCAACATAGGGTCTCCACTCCCTAATTGATGCTATTTTGGACATGGGGTCTCCATTCCCTAGTCGTCTTTTACAACATAGAGTCTTCACTCCCTAGTCATCTTTTCCAATATAGGGTCTCCACTCCCTAGTCGATGATTATTTTAGACATAGGGTCTCCACTCCCTAGTCGGTGTTCTAACATAGGGTCTACATTACCTAGTTGAAGTTATTGGACATAGGGTCTTCACTTTCTAGTTGAAGTTTGTTTGGACACAGGGTCTCCACTCCCTAGTCGTTTTTCCAACATAAGGTCTCCACTCCTTAGTTGATTTTATTTTAGACATAGGGTCTCGACTCCCTATTACCATTTTCAAGATAGGGTCTCCACTCCCTAGTTGATGATATTTTAAACATAGGGCGTCCACTCCCTAGTTGATGATATTTTAAACATAGGGCGTCCACTCCCTAGTTGATGTTATTTTGTATATAGGGTCTCCACTCCCTAGTTGATGTTATTTTGGATATAGGATTTCCACTCCATAGTCTCTTTTCCAACATAGGGGCTCCACTCCCTAATTGATGTTATTTTGGACATAGGGTCCCCATTCCCTAGTCGTCTTTTACAACATAGGTTCTCCACTCACTAGTTTATTTTATTTTCGACATAGAGTCTGCACTCCCTTGTCGCCCATTACAACATAGGGTATCCATTCCGAAGTTGATTCTATTTTAGACATAGCGTCTCCACTCCCTAGTCTTCTTTCTTACATAGGGTCTCCACTCTCTAGTGGATGATATTTTAGACATAGGGTCTCAAATTTTTAGTCTCCTTTCCAACTTAGGGTCTCCATTCCCTAGTTGATGTTTTTAGACATAGGGTCTCCACTCCTTAGTCCGCTTTTCCAACATAGGGTCTTCACTCTCTAGTTGATGATAGTTTAGACATAGAGTCTGAAATCCTTAGCCCCCTTTCCCACATAGGGACTCCACTCCCTAGTTGATGTTTTTCGACATAGGGTCTCCATTTCCTAGTTGATGTGTTTTGGCATAGGGTCTTAACTCCCTAGTTGATGATTATTTTAGACATAGGGTTTCCACTCCCTAGTCTCTTTTCCAACATAGGGCCTCCACTCCCTAGTTGATGATTTTAGACATAGGGTCTTCACTCCCTAGTTGATGATTTTAGACATAGGGTCTTCACTCCCTATTCACCTTTCCCAATATAGGGTCTCCACTCCCTACACGGTGGTTATTTTTGACATAGGGTCTTCACTCCCTAGTCGTATTTCAAACATAGGGTCTCTACTCCTTAGTTGATTTTATTTTAGACATAGGGTCTCCACTCCCTAGTCTCTTTTCCAACATAGGGTCTCCACTCCCTAGTTGATGATATTTTAGACATATGGTCTCCACTCCCTAGTTGATGTTATTTTGGACATAGGGTCTCCACTCCCTAGTTGATGTCATTTTGGACATAGGATCTCCACTCCCTAGTCGCTTTTCCGACATAGGGTCTTCACTCCCTAGTTGATGTTATTTTGGACATAGAATCTCCACTCCCTAGTCGTTTTGTCCAACATAGGTTCTCCACTCACTAGTTGATTTTATTTTAGACAGAGGGTCTCCACTCCCTAGTCGCCCATTACAACATAGGGTACCTACTCCCTAGTTGATTCTATTTTACACATAGGGTCTCCACTCCCTAGTCTTCTTTCCAACATAGGGTCTCCACTCCTTAGTTGATTATAATTTATACATAGGGTCTCCACTCCCTAGTCTCGTTTCAAACATAGGGTCTTCACTCCCTAGTTGATGATAATTTTGACATAGGGTCTCCAGTCCCTAGTTGATGTTAATTTGGACATAGGGTCTCCACTCCCTAGTCCCTTTCACAACATAGGGTCTCCACTCCCTAGTTGACGTTATTTTGGACATACGATCTCCACTACCTAGTCTCGTTTCCAACATAGGGTCTCCACTCCCTAGTTGACGTTATTTTGGACATACGATCTCCACTACCTAGTCTCGTTTCCAACATAGGGTCTCCACTCCCTAGTTGATGATATTTTGGAAATACGATCTCCACTACCTAGTCTAGTTTCCAACATAGGATCTCCAATCCCTATTCTTCTTTCCAACATAGGGTCTTCACTCCTTAGTTGATTATATTTTAGACATATGGTCTCCACTCCCTGGTTGATGATATGTTTAGGGTCACCACTCCCTAGTTGATGTTAGTTTTGACATAGGGTCTCCACTCCTTAGTCCCTTTCACAACATTGGGTCTCCACTCCCTAGTTGATGTTCTTTGGGACATACGATCTCCACTGCCTAGTCTCGTTTCCAACATAGGGTCTCCACTCCCTAGTTTATGTTATTTTGGACATAGGGTCTCCACTCCATAGTCTCTTTTCACACATAGGGTCTCCACTCCATATTTGATGTTATTTTGGACATAGGGTCTCCACTCCATATTTGATGTTATTTTGGACATAGGATCTCCACTCCCTAGTCTCTTGTCCGACATAGGGTCTCCACTCCCTAATTGATGTTATTTTGGACATAGGGTCTCCACTCCCTAGTCGTCCTTTACAACATAGGGTCTTCACTCCCTAGTCACCTTTTCCAATATAGGGTCTCCACTCCTTAGTGGATGATATTTTAGACATAGGGTGTCCACTCCCTAGTTGATGTTATTTTGGACATAGGGTCTCCACTCCCTAGTTGATGTTATTTTGGATATAGGATCTCCGCTCCATAGTCTCTTTTCCAACATAGGGTCTTCACTCCCTAATTGATATTTTTTTGGACATAGGGTCTCCACTCCCTAGTCGTCTTTTACGACATAGGTTCTCCACTCACTAGATGATTTTATTTTAGACATAGGGTCTGCACTCCATAGTCGCCCATTACAACACAGGGTATCCACTCCCAAGTTGATTCTATTTTAGACATAGCGTCTCCACTCCCTAGTCTTCTTTCCAACATAGGGTCTCCACTCTCTAGTTGATGATCTTTTAGACATAGGGTCTCAAATCCTTAGTCTCCTTTCCAACATAGGGTCTCCACTCCCTAGTTGATATTTTTAGACATAGGGTCTCCACTCCTTAGTCTGCTTTTCCAACATAGGGTCTCCACTTTCTAGTTGATGATATTTTAGACATAGAGTCTCGAATCTTTAGCCTCCTTTCCCACATAGGGACTCCATTCCCTAGTTGATGTCTTTCGACATAGGGTCTCCACTTCCTAGTTGATGTGTTTTGAATAGGGTCTCAACTCCATAGTTGATGATTATTTTATACATAGGGTTTCCACTCCCTAGTCTCTTTTCCAACATAGGGCCTCCACTCCCTAGTTTATGATTTTAGACATAGGGTCTTCACTCCCTATTCACCTTTTCTAATATAGGGTCTCCACTCCCTACACGATGATTATTTTTGACATAGGATATTCACTCCTTAGTCGTTTTTCCAACATAGGGTCTCCACTCCTTAGTTGATTTTATTTTAGACATACGGTCTCCACTCCCTAGTCTCTTTTCCAACATAGGGTCTCCACTCCCTAGTTGATGATATTTTAGATATAGGGTCTCCACTCCCTGGTTGATGTCATTTTGGACATAGGATCTCCACTACCTAGTCTCGTTTCCAACATAGGTTCTCCAATCCCTAGTTGATGTTATTTTGGACATAGGATCTCCACTCCTTAGTCGTCTTTTCCAACATAGGTTCTCCACTTACTAGTTGATTTTATTTTAGACATAGGGTCTCCACTCACTAGTCGCCCATTACAACATATGGTATCCACTCCCAAGTTGATTCTATTATGGACATAGGGTCTCCACTCCCTAGTCTACTTTACAACATAGGGTCTGCACTCCTTAGTTGATTATATTTTAGACATAGGGTCTCCACTCCCTAGTCTCGTTTCAAACATAGGGTCTCCACTCCCTAGTCTCGTTTCAAACATAGGGTCTCCACTCCCTAGTTGATGATATTTTTGACATAGGGTCTTCACTCCCTAGTTGATGTTAATTTGGGCAGAGGGTCTCCACTCCCTAGTTGATGTTAATTTGGGCAGAGGGTCTCCACTCCCTAGTCCCTTTCACAACAAAGGGTCTCCACTCCCTAGTTGATGTTATTTTGGACATACGAGCTCCACTACCTAGTCTCGTTTCCAACATAGGGTCTCCACTCCCTAGTTTATGTTATTTTGGACATAGGGTCTCCACTCCCTAGTTTATGTTATTTTGGACATAGGGTCTCCACTCCCTAGTCTCATTTCTACCATAGGGTCTCCACTCCCTAGTCTCTTTTACAACATAGGGTCTCCACTCCCTAATTGATGTTATTTTGGACATAGGGTCTCCACTCCCTAGTCGTCTTTTACAACATAGGGTCTTCACTCCCTAGTCACCTTTTCCAATATAGGGTCTCCACTCCTTAGTTAATGATATTTTAGACATAGGGCGTCCACTCCCTAGTTGATGTTATTTTGGACATAGGGTTTCCACTCCCTAGTTGATGTTATTTTGGATATCGGATCTCCGCTCCCTAGTCTGTTTTCCAACATAGGGTCTCCACTCCCTAATTGATGTTATTTTGGTCATAGAGTCTCCAATAGGTTCTCCACTCACTAGTTGATTTTATTTTAGGCATAGGGTCACCGCTCCGTAGTCACTCATTACAACATAGGGTATCCACTTCCAAGTTGATTCTATTTTAGACATAGGGTCTCCACTCCCTAGTCTTCTTTAAAACATAAGGTCACCACTCTCTAGTTGCTGATATTTTAGACATAGGGTCTCAAGTCCTTAGTCTCCTTTCCAACATAGGGCCTCCACTCCCTAGTTGATGTTTTTAGACGTTGGGTCTTCACTCCCTAGTCTGCTTTTCCAACATAGGGTCTCCACTCTGTAGTTGATGATATTTTAGACATTGAGTCTCAAATCCTTAGTCTCCTTTCCAATATAGGGACTCCACTCCCTAGTTGATGTTTTTCGACATAGGGTCTCTACTCCCTAGTTGATGTATTTTGACACAGGGTCTCCACTCCCTAGTCTGCATTTCCAACATAGGGTCTCCACTCCCTAGTTGATGATATTTTAGACATATGGTCTCCACTCCCTAGTTGATGTTATTTTGGACATAGGGTGTCCACTCCCTAGTTGATGTCATTTTGGACATAGGATATCCACTCCCTAGTATCTTTTCCAACATAGGGTCTCCACTCCCTAGTTGATGTTATTTTGGACATAGGGTCTCCAC